>JAHWFP010054567.1:0-15399 GCA_023313725.1 Lithobius niger | reverse complement strand
GGCACAATTTTTTTTTGGGGGGGGGGGGGTGACAATTAATCGGAAACGGTGAATTACCTGAAGCGGGGAGGGGATGACAATTATTCGGTAACGGGGAATTATCGTGAGGGGACGACAATTGTTCGGAAGCGGGGATTATCGTGGGGGGATAATAATTATTCGACAATGGCAACTCTTCAGTTGGGAAGGTGGGACTGACAAATTATGGAGTCAGTAGGGGGGGGGAGAACATCCTCCCCCAACTGGAAACAAATAATACATTATAAGTAATAAATACACAGAACTGCATTTTGGAATTGCAGGGCTTGCTACCAACTACCACCAGCCCAATTATAATGTGACATGGAAAAACCGACAAATAACAAAACAAACATTTCTGAAGACTATCCTAGGAAAGTTACATGTTTTTTTTTAACTTAGTATTTTTTGCGGCATTTTCTGCCTTTAGAAATAATTTTTGAACAAGGGTTTGTTTTTATCCACGTTACAAGAACATAAACATACTAATATTTTCTAGTTTTCCCACTCTTTCGGGCAACTAATGCAATCCAAGAACGGGAAAAATGGGTATTCGGCTGCAAAATTTATCAATGAATTATGCCACAGTTTTATGTCGATAGCATTCCATACATATATGAAACGTCATTTTGCTCAGATTTCCAAACGCACGGATCTGACGAGCGTTGGAACTATCCAACCCTTCTTTGGTAACATGCCTCGTCACATTTAACACCCGTTCTGCGTTCGAATCCGATTAGAGTAGGTATGATTTTTTCAAACAACACCTGCATATTATGGTATTTTGTTGTTTAATTTTAAATTATTAACACTTTTTTAATGAGGAAAAGGATTTAATTCCTAGATATTGGATGGCAATCACATTTACAGGTTTTATTTATCTTTCAATTAGCCGACCTTAAAATATTGCTCCAAAGTGCAAAAATATATTTTAGATGATTTTGGCTCCACACCTCGCTATACAATTCGATTCTCTTTCATTAGAAACAAGATTGACACTATTCCGTTGGAAAATAACTGAGAAAAAGTGGAAATAAGATCGTAACTGAAATACGTTGTAGACGCTAACGCCATCTAGTAGTCAGAATTGCGATAACCAAAGGGGTTGCACTCCCTCTTAAAGCTCGTTTGATTTAATCCACACTAAAGATCTGTGAATTTGTCAGTTTCCTCCGTGGTTATGGACTGTTCCTTTGTAGTTTCCGTAGAGATCCCCGCTGAAACTTGATAGTTTATCGTGGAGGCCACGATGGTGATAATTTTGCCAATAGTCTTAATTTATGTATTTATTTATCCTGTGTCCATCGTGAGAGGGAAGTCATAACGTAATTCTTGATTATAATTACCACTTGATTCTTTTGTTAAGTCAGTATTACCATTGTATTTTAATTTTAGTTATTTAATCTAGCCTTAGTTTGTATTTAGCTTGGATAAGATTTTCGTAATTCACTTTCACTTTTAGCTCTGTATCCATAGCAACGTATGACGTCAATAGACTTCCTCTCTCCCGATTGGCCTGCCTTACACACGTGATTTGATGCTTCTTGAATGGTCGATGCGGCTTGATGTAGCTGGGTGTGCCGCTACGGGGACACACGACTGAACACAAGGATCAAGACAATGAAAATTTTCCTCTTTCAGCCGCCATCTTGCCCGCTCCACTCGTCTCCCACATTTGCTCTGTCATTTTGCTGTTAATTATTAGTTTAAATCGTAAGTTTCTTGGTGAAATTGATTCTTAAGACTACATAAAGCCTTCTAGTACCGTAATATTGTGTTTGTAGCTTGTTGTATCGATTTTTAAAATTGACATTTCGATCAAATATGTGCCGCGTTTCCAACACTTAAAATGTTTCTCTCGCGTGTGTCAACAAATGCATTGCCGAAGCAACGCTGATATGCATTGTAGACCCGCTTCGAACTCAGATTGGTCTATTTATTGTTAATTGTTATCAATTTAAACTCAAATATGCTTCGTATAGATTGTAATTAATGCCGCAATGCATGCTTCCTGTCTTCGAATTTTCCAAATATCGTATTTTGTGGGAATATTAAAGCTTTAACTGTTCCCCCCGCCTCGTACACATGTATACGGTTTTTTCTCTCGCGCGTCCGCAATTCGACGAGCAAATGTGGTAGGCTAGCGACGGTCCTTATCAATACATAACTCCGGGATTTGAAACTATATTACAGGTTTTGAACTTTGGTTTAACACTTTTGAACGTCAATTTGACACTTTTGTACTTGGATTTAACACTTTTGTACTTGAATTTAACGTAGTGGAATTCAAATTAACACTCTTGTCTTTGGATTTAACACACTTGCACTTGAATTTAACACTTTTGCACTTGAAATTAAAGCATTGTAATAATAACTAATTTGTTTTATTCGCTATAAAGAATGTGAAAGTATACGAAATACGCTTACACAGAAATTTTTACAGCATAAAAAAAAAGCAGCTAGGCTATAATGAAATTTCGCTGCAACGCTCTCCAAACTCTCCGAAATATCCTATGGCACTTTAAATAAATGACGATTACAGTAATAGCGGCGTTTGAAGCGAAAACGGAAGTGAAATGACGATTGCTTTGGAGTTACTAGCTGGTTTATGCCAGGGCCAAGAGAGTGAGTGATGATTCACAAGGTATTATGGCCAGTAGTGGGGGTGGCGAAACGTATGTTAGAAATCTTGACAGCAATATTACTGAAGTTGACGTACTACGTACTACGGCAGCTACAGAGCAAGTAGTAGTAAACAGTGAGCCTGGTAGGGAAGACACGGACCGACGACGACGAGTCGCAAGGGGCAGCTATTCAAAAACATCAAATGAATCAAAATTATTGTTTAGCTTGTAGCTGACAAAGAATTCACAAGGAGGAACTGTACATAACATTTGGGAAAAAAGTAAATAATACGAATATCACTATTATTTATTTTAAATCACTGCATTGCATTTTTACAATAATATAGGTGGCAGATATTTACACTGTGTTCTCGAAAGGAGAACCAAGTAAGAAAAAAAAAGGAGGCCTGAAGCCATTATTTACACGAGCATAACCTAGACAGATAATAAATTACGTGGATGCATACAATGAGAAGGCCTCGTGCACGTACAAGTTTGAGGGCACAAGCCGCCACTGTCTGCCTTAGACGCACACCTCCCACTGTTATCGTAAGCGGCAGCGTCTGCTTGTGAGCGCGCGAATACAGTGGTTGGTTGTAAGAAGCCAGCGACTGCAGGTGGACGAAAGTTTCAGCAAGATTTGTTATGAATATGTGCACTAAAGACGTTAGAATACCCAACTGTGAGTCATTTGTCCTGTGGAGTGAAAGCCTCTCACACAAGCCTACGCTGCATAAACCAGCTAGTATCTCCAAAACAATCGTCATTCGCTTTCGTTTCCACTTTAAACGCCTCTCTTAATCGTCATTTATTTACCGCGACATACGATATTTCGTAGTTTCGTGAGCGTTGCAGCGAAATGAGTATATTTTGTATAATTTCACATTCTTCACAGCGAATAAAAAAGACTTAGTTGTTTCAATGCTTTAATTTCAAGTGCAAAAAAAGTGTTAAATTCAAGTGCAAGTGTGTTAAATCGAAAGACAAGAGTGTTAATTTGAAAGCCACTAACGTTAAATTGAAATACAAAAGTGTTAAATCCAAGTACAAAAGTGTCAAATTGACGTGCAAAAGCGTTAAACCAAAGTTCAAAACCTGTAATTTGTTGTGAATATTTATGTATTAAACAAGCGAATGGTATGCCAATCATAATTTCAACGTTTCCGTTATTAATTTAAAACGCAGGTAAGGAAAAGTCAGTGCGTTACACCTTTCACATTTGTACGGGTTTTTTTCTCTCCGCATTTGTCGGTGCTAGTGCCTAGAATGCTTGCCAAGATATTATTTTGATTGAATAATATTAATAAATAGCCAGTATTATTCCAGTCAATAATTCATTTCGTGTAAAATAATTTGGGCCATCGTTCTGATAACATGTAAGGTAAATTATTGATCCTAGCAAAAGAAAATTTTATGAATCACATACAACACATTTGTATGGCCTTTCTCGTGAGTGTCGGCCTTCATGGCAGCGAATGCTGCCTGCCGTGAATACTATTGGTAATAATCACACTAATGCCAATCTGTATGTATATTATAGTGTGAATTTAGCCAATCCTGCACTATTTAGTACTAATTTCACTGAAATGTTAAAGGGATATACCTCCCAGCGCCATTTTTCTCGATCCTCCACATCAAGTACGGCCCCAAAGGTCTATTTACTTACCGTTAGTCTTTCCCTTTCTAAAAATCGTTTTAAAATGTGGCGTCTAGGAGATTTTCTGTTGAATATTACTAACTTTATTTACGTTCGTCCCGAACATAAATGATGCAACGCGCGTCTACAATGACCTTAGAAGTTTTATCTGTGTGTGCGCAGTATTAATTTTAATCGTTTGCTAGTAATTACTATGGGATCAAAAATCTAAAAAGCTAATGCAGTAAAAATTAAAATTAATTATTCCAATAGATCGCCGAAGCAAAATTATAAAACACTAGTCTAGAAAATTATAAATTGTGATTTTAAAATACAAGAATCATTCCGGTTTTTGACGACACAATCAATGGGTTCACACTGGCTGGACTATTAGGCGCAATGCCAATTGAGACAGTAGCTACGTTTTCGTTGCGAGGAACGAAGCTACCGTCTCGGTTGACCTTAGCTGTGGTAAATACGCGGATGTGATCGTCGCGTGGGTGTTGTGAGGCAGGCGGAAGGTTATAAGGCAGGCTGGATGTTGCTTTAATAGCAAGTACTTTCCTAATTCTTATTATGCCAGTAAGTTCGGGCATTTTTCTCCCAAAAATCACGGCGTTCACGCTTATACATTTTTTTTTCGCATATAATAGCTATGTGAGTTACGGTGATAGGTTTTGAACCATACAATTTTTTTTTTAATATAAAAAAATTTCAGCACTTCTAGCCCTATTATTTGATTAATTTTAATTTTATGAGCTATATCCACGCAATCTATTAATCGTTCACGTATGAAATTTCGATTTGGCATACCAATCGCAACCACAGGTAAGAAAATGTTGGAACACGACCTTCGCATTATACGGCTGCTCCCGTGCGTCAACCCGGGCTACCTACGGCCGTCAACGATTTCAGTGATGATGATTCTCCGCCACACTTTTCAAACCCAAAATTTAGTTTATTGTTGCTTCTGTCTTATTACAAGTAAATGCCAATATTTAATTGGAACTTCTTCAATATCATCGTGACCTGATTTACTGCAGGTAAGGCAAAACGCCGAATCACAACTTTCGCATTTGTATGTCATCGAACCCGGTTACCGCAATGGGCTAGCAACAATTGCCGCCAACCATTATCAGTAATTTATTATTTATCCCAATTACTATGTTTATTTATTACAACCCATAATCTACAATATTACACCCGAAGACAATATTGATAAGTGTGCCAGATGTTAACTACGAACCTGAACTATGGATCATATTCTGTACATTTATACCACCTCTTGCTGGTGTGTAAGTGGTTGGAGGCTGTAGGCTAATATTTAGGCTGTGTCTCATGTCCCGGTGACGGGAGCCAGTTTATAAAGACTCCGGTACCGGTGAATTCGTTGAAAACTAGGCCTTCAGCATGTTAAAGTGAACCTAACCAACGTAACCTAACCTAAACTAACTAATCCTAACCAAAACTAATATAAGTTTGCCTAAAAACTACGATTTTTTTTGTTTGCCGGGATCCACACACGCAGAACTCTGGTCCCGGCAACGCGTCCAAATAGGCTTGAAACAGTTACAGCCCAACCGGGACTAGAGACACTGCGTAATATTTAATCATTGTCCACTTTTGCATCATCAAATTGTCGTTTTAGATGAATTTCTGGAGTGCATTTTGACGAGCGAGTGTTATAAGAATGCAAGGCACCTCTATGGTGCTGTAGTTTTAATTCATGATCAAGCTTTCTGTATTTATTTTGCAAAAATTCAGCTGATCGTGGCTCAACGAGTTTACGTTTAAGTGCATTTTCTCCAGTAACATTTTCTGAATTTGATGCTGCAAAATTTGGCAAATCGATTTCCAAAGCGTGGTCACTGGGGTCCTCCAGGAGTTTTGCAATGTAACGTTTAAGATTTATTTCCTCCTCCGTCAATCCGCCGTTAACATACTCTGCGACTTCCAAGTCAGAAGCTCCGTTAAAGGGTCAGAAGCTCCGTTAAAGGGCTGGTTATTTTCTCGTAGGAACCAAGCTCGAATGTGGTTAACGTGTACGCGTGGTATTTTCGTTGGATCTAGAAAATGGACTACACGCACGATAACATCATTAACGAACTCCATAATCTTGAAGGGACCTGTGTAAACCCGTTGTAATTTTGGGGATATTTGTTTAATCAAAACGAACGTTTTGACAAGCACGTAATCATCCACCAGAAATTTATACGGACGTGCAGTTTTATCGTAAAATTTCTGCTGTGTTTTGATAGCTTTCCAGTTGTGCATTCGTGCAACTTCGAACGATGCCTGTAGTCGAGTTTCTAGACGAACGATCATGTATCGCTGTCGTAACAAAGTTGAGCTGGCTCGAAACAGAGTGCACTTGGTAGGCGGAACGCTGTGCCGAAGTGAAGGTAGTGTGAAGACAATAAAGTTGAGGAATTTGGCACTGAATTCAGCGCCATGGTTACCATTGGTAGGAATTTATCCCATTCTTGCTCACAGTTTGTTGCCACTTTGCGCAAAACGGTCTCTATGCATTTATTTGCGGCCTCAACTTTCCCTCCTACCCACGAAACATTAGGGGTGAAGTTTATTTGCTTAATTTGAAACAAATTTGCCAGTTAGCAACAATTTCATTCCAGAATTCTGAGCCGCAATCTGACCTCAGAGATAGGGGACAGCCAAATCTAGAGATTATCCTTGTGAATAGCTTATGAGCAACTGTCTCGGCCTTTTTATTTGGTAGGCCCATTGCAATGACATACTTTAAGAAGTCATCGACGCATGTCAAAATCCAGGAGTTTACGTGTACACTTAGGGGCCCTATTAAATCAATACTCCATGAGATTCCGGGTCTCTGTAGAGGCTTATAGGCCCTTAGCTTTGCTTTATGTGGTTTATTTGGCCGATTATAGGCCTGACAAACTGGGCAACTCTTCATGTAGTTTTCGACATCTCTAGCCATGTTAGGCCAAAAACAGTGCAACTGTATGATTTCTAGGGTGCGCTTACAGCCATGGTGGCCTGCCATAGGTGTTGAGTGATAGTCCCTTACGCAGTGGGTTGCTAGCGCCCTAGGCACACACATTTGAGGTAGGTTTTCCATTCTACCCATTTCTGGCTTAGCTAATCGAATCCTATACAGAATTCCATCATAGTCCTTAAAGTAAATATTTCTGTTATTATCTGCATCTATTAAATCTTCTGAACACTGATCTTTAAGGCGATCTAGAATGGGCCCAAAGTATTCGTCGGTCCTCTGTTCTGCTGCAAGGTGTGCCCTTGTCCAGTCGAGAAACTGGCTACCGATTGCACACACTGGTATTTCCACTCGTGATAGAGCATCAGAGACTGCCAGTGATTTGCCTGGTTTGTGCCTTACGATAAAGTCATACTCTCTTAGCTGCAAGAGGACCCTCTCAAGCTTGGGGGGTAGGCTGGTAGCACAGTAAAGGTAGCACACTGCTAAATTATCTGTCGTTAAAAAAACATTTTACCAAGGAGGTAGCAGCGAAAAGCGTCCACTGAATGCATGATAGCAAGGATCTCCCTAACTGTAGCTGTTTCCTTTTTCTCCGCCGGTGGGAGTGTGCGAGAGGTGTAAGCTAAGGGATAGCTTATCCCGCCGTGCATCTGGGACAGCACGCCACCCAGACTAACCAAACTTGCATCTGTTTCCAAGTAGAAGGTTGAGTGAAATCTGGGTGCTTAAGGGTTGTTGCATTAACCATAGCTGCTTTCAGTTCCCTAAAGGCCTTGACCTCAGCTTCGCCCCAGTAAAACTTAACATTTTTACTTGTTAGCTTGGTTAAAACTGAGGTAATTTTCGCAAAGTCCGCCACATGACGCCTGTAAAAATTGCAACACCCGAGAAAAAGAACGCACTTGTTTATGCGTCTTTGGCACTGGGTATTGCTCCATAGCCCTTGTTTTCTCTCTGTCGAGGTGTATGCCCTCCTCGTCTATAACAAATCCCAAAAATTTGACCGATTTACAGCCAAAAGTGCATTTTTCAGCAGATAATTTCATGCCCGACTTAGCCACCAGGCCTAGTGCCCTATCCACATGACTGATATGCGTGGAGAAATCTGGACTAGACAGTAAAATGTCGTCCAAATAAATAGCACAATAGACGCCTAAAATATCCGCAAATATCTGTTGTGCGCAGAATTGGAAATGTGCGGGACTCGTTTTAAGCCCCATGGGAACCCTCAAAAACGAAAATTGTCTGTTATATAAACAGAACGAGGGTTTAGGCACTGCTGAATCTGCAAGTTTCAGCTGGTAAAACCCAAATTTGAAGTCCAACTTTGAAAAATATTTAGCGCCACTCAAATGCGCCATGCTTTCGCTTACAGTAGGAATCGGCACACTGACACTCTCAACAGTGGAATTCAACCCGCGGAGGTCAACGACGAGCCTACATCCCGAAGGCTTGCGCCTCACGAGAAGACATGGCGACATCCACGCACTTTTATTTTCTTTTATGATGCCTGTTCGCAACATTTCCTCTAAATAGTTGTCCAGTAGCTCCCTTTGATGAAAAGGCACTCGATACAGTTTTCAGCGCACTGGCTCCGAGTTCCCTGTATCAATATTTACCTCGGACCCTTCGTATAAACCTAGGTCAAAATCGTGTTTTGAGAAAGAATCCTGATGATTTTTAAGCATATCTAGGAATTCTAGCCTTTGTTCGTCGCTTAAATCAGGAAAAACAAATTTATGCTTCAATTTGTCCCAATCTGCATCCAACTCCTCCTTTGAGCGCTGTTTGGGGGGCTTAGGAGGCTCTGCTGGGGGTTCGGCAGGCACCTCCACTCCCTGTGTGGCTTGTTGCGCAGCTATCTCGATGGGCCTTGTGCTAGATATGCTCGCGTTGGCCAGATGTGCGTCTACAGAAGCCACGCGATCGTCGTGGTCCACCAAAGCAGTAGTATAAACGCCTAAACTGCGCCCGCTGAAAGTTTGCCAGGGAAGCCACCCGTATTAATGCATAGGATTGGTACGGTGCTGGTAGGATTAGTATTTACTAGACTATGCGCGAAACAAACTCCAGTATTACCTACCATTCCTTGGTGTGAACACACCTGTCTGGATTTCTGGCTGGGGAATATTTACCAAACCAGTTACTCGGCACTCTGTGTTACTTGGTATTATTTCATCTCTGAATAATGTAACTTCAACGTCAACATACTCGTGTTGTGGAGCGCAATTCCAACTTGATTCAGGGTTTTCGTCCGTACATTCGTCCGAAGCAACAGTAATTACTGCAATATGGGGATTAATAGGCTTATATGCATCCCTATTAATTAATTCCATATTAATGCTGTAAGCCTGCCATGCAGCCCCTGCTGACGGAGACATTTGATACTTGAGCTCACCTATTTCCTGAACATTACTTGAGCAATTTATTTTCACCAAATCAACCTGACTTGACAAAAAATCGTAGCCTAATAACATTGGTATGTCACCGAAACTGCCATCAGGCACAATGACAAGTTCGACCTCCATTTCGAACCCACATTTAGAAACAGTTGTAGTGATTTTCCGTGTGTCTGCTATACGACGATTTCCCACACCCACCAGATCAATTGGTTTGTTGAGGTTTATTAAATGAGCGTGACTAGAGTCGTGTTTAAGCAAGGCCTGCACAGATGCATTGTCAAGTAAACTTAACGACGAGCCTGTATCGACTAGACACATTTTAGGCACACCACCAATGTTAAAGACAAGGTGGGGCCTTACGTACGTCGCATGTCGCTTATCCTTGACAATATTAATGAGTACACTATGGCTACTTGTCTCATCATTTACTCCTTCATCGTCAAACTCCAACAGAGAGCCATCTGCGTTTCTAGTTTCTATTGCCGCTGCTAGATGGCGCCCAGTGTACCAGAGACAGCCTGTTTTGGCGCTTTTGTTCAAATTCAAACTACCGTCTCGCTTCACTGACTGATCGTTTACAGGTGGATTATCGGCGACTGTAACTGACGTACTATCCCAGAAAGTTAGGCAAATTGTTGGTTTGTTTACACCGTTCACTGTAGGAATTCTAACTTTCCAGTCATACAAACTGAAATACCCATAGCCGAACCAGACGGCATTTCTACGTCAGTTTTACGAAAAGTTTGTGGATAGTGTCTAGGCTGCACGTTTCGTGTTTCACCAAGCAGTGCGATTACGATAGGCTTGTTGCTGTCCAGTGGATTTAACTCCGAGTGAAAGTTAGTGGCGTCGACACCATCTTCGAACAAGGTAACGATTACAGAATTACATTTTAGATCATAAGTATCATTTACTGCACTTAATGCATCTTTAAATTCATCTGTAAGGTTCGCATTGTTGTCTAATGATGAAGCCACGTATCTCGAGGGAGTTTTACCAAAATAAGACGCTAGCCTAGGCAAGGTCAAGGTGTGACCAGGCAAGGCTAGCTTTTGTTGATGCCATTCAACGTGTGCATATAATTTTTTCATTATATCAGCCTCTTCACTTGAAAACAACTGTATTGTAGTAACCTTCAAAGGCTTAATATTTGCAACCTTGTCTGAAGTATTAACAGGACTTTTAACGTCTATAGTACTAATATGTGCCCCGGATTGAACTGTAGAACTCAACAGGTCACTGCTTAGCTTAGAATCCCTGTTATATTCTAAGCTATCAACTCGTTTTTTGACATATTGTTAACCTCACCCGATTGTTCCATCTGAGCCGCGTGCTGTGGGACCTGTGCATTATTACCACTATTATCCTGATTTTGGCGAGGATAATTTTGCTGCTGGTAATTTTGGTTTTGGTGATTATCCCTGCCGTACTGTTGGCCCTTATTTCCGTAATAACCTGTGTTGCCATTATTTTTCTGCTGCCTGTTTGCGTTACCTTGAACAGAATCTCTGTTTGCAAATCCAGAAATATAATTCCCACGCCTATTATTGCTCCTCTGTAAAAATTTACCACGGCCTCCTTTATAATTTCCCTGAGATTGGCCTGCCATCTGCTGTCTGTGCTCGTTTCTCTGACGTACAAATTGTAGCCAATATGGGGCCATGCTGCAATCTCGGCGCACGTGCCATTTGCCCAAACATTTAAAACACGACATTGTTTCCTGACTTTTGTTGCCAATGGCACTGATCCTTGCCTCATTTAAGGAGTCCCTAGCCCTTTTTAACTTATTCTGAGATTTTTCCAACGCCTCAACTCGCTCCATAATCGAGCCGATAGCCAAATTATTTATGCTAGGAACAGTGGACTGGCAACCTTCAGCTTGTTTAAGTGTTGCGGCCCCTGTTTTAGTGATACTGGACTTTCCCTGTTTGAGAGCATCTCGCCCCTGCAAAACTGATCTTTTAATTATCGCCTGATTGCACATTTCGTGAAAACTAGACGGATTTACGACCGTCAAGTGTGCCTCTATCTCTGGTGGCATAGCCTGTAAGAAAGCGGACCTTAAGTTTTCGTCCTTGGATGCTAGTTTACGCCGTCTATCCTCCTGGCTGTCGTCTGGTTTAATTAGCCAAATTGCTGAAGCCATAGTCTCCAAACGTTGAGCAAAATTTTCCAGGGACTCATCTTGAGTCATTTCAGTTCTAAAAAATAAAGCTGCTGTACTGCTACGACCGGCAGCCCCAAATCGGTCGATCAAGGCCTGCTTAAAACTATTCTAATTTCCCAATTCGGCAACGTCAGGATTTGTTGCCAAAAATTTAGCCACATTTCCTGCACATTTTGCACTAGCCGCCGCAATTAATTCGGCATCCGCTAGGGAAGGATCTAACTTCTTCAAATGTTCGCACATTAGTGCGAATGTGAAAACGTCCAGCCTGTCATCCCCTAAAAATGGCGTTATTGATTTCTTGGCTGCCCTTACGTCCTCCGAAAGCCGGGAGTTCTTATGAGCAGGGTTCTGATTTTGAATTCTGAAGCTGTCTGTCAAATCCTTCAACATGTCGAACTGCGTTTCCGCAGCCTGTCGCATCAAATTTTTGTGCGATTCGTTATTGGCTTGCAAAATTGTTGCCTTGAATTATCCGAGTTATTAATACCCGTGTTGTTATCCCTGTCTGTAGGCACTGTTCGCCTTGTACTGTGAACCAAAGGTTCACGAGATCGAATCCGGGGAGAATTGGTACCATTAGGCCTGTCTCTGTTAGGGGCGTTATTTAATCTCGCCATAATTTGGTT
Source organism: Lithobius niger (assembly GCA_023313725.1). Taxonomy (NCBI): domain Eukaryota; kingdom Metazoa; phylum Arthropoda; class Chilopoda; order Lithobiomorpha; family Lithobiidae; genus Lithobius; species Lithobius niger. The sequence goes on along the minus strand of JAHWFP010054567.1, from coordinate 2,949 downwards.
AGGGGACAAGGATCGGCCACGACTACGCACTGGTGAAGGCGAATTTCGTCTACTAGAATGAACATCAGCTTCAGAATCGATTCGCTCAAAGGCCTAGGCCTACGCCGTGCTCGTTTAGGAATACTAGTCACTAAAAGGCTTGAATCTTCAAGCTCACCGATAATTCTTTTCCGTATAATGGGCCTGCCCCTACATGAGCGGGTTACAGCCCCTCGAGCTACTCTTGGTCGACCCCTAGGCATGGCAATTTCACGATTGTAATAAAAAAATTTAAACTAGAGAGGAAAAAAAATTTTTTTCCAACCAAAACAATGACTCTAGCACTATAATTGAACGTTACTGCTATACTACTAGGCACTCAAAAAAAATTTCCTACTATCAGCCTACACTGAACCACACAAAATTTTGATTTCAACCAAAACAATGGCCCTAGTATTATAATCAGACGTCCCTGTACCAGAAAAAAAATTTACTGCTGTCAACCCTACACTGAATTTACACAAAATTACCACTCTCGGCCAAAAGCAATTCTTACCCAAAATTATCGACCAACAACCTGAATGCAGCTGCCAACACAATTCGCTTTTTTCAACCATTATTAAAATCACCTATCGCTATTAGTTTTTAACAACGTCTCGCAATTTGCACAATCAATCTTGAGCAACAGCAATCCCTAAACACAATTTATCCTGAATTGCACTCCTTATGCAACAATAAGCAATCCAAACAACATCAATAGGCTACTAACACAACCAAGAATCCATGAACAGAATACTGAAACTCGTAAAACGAAATCTGCACCAATAAAAAAAAATTAAAAAAATTCAACTGAATTTAATTCAAACTGGTCACCAGAAGTAATCTAAAAGGCCACGTGAATAACTTCTGACACCTTTGTTTTGGGCCCGCTTTTGTTAACTCCACAAAAGCAAACTCAAAATGTCTAGAATGGCAAACAAAAATACACTTGACACCAAATATCACTTAACTATAATAAAATTCAAGACGTGACAAGAAATGGATTAATGTACTTGTTTAATTCGTGAATTTATTCCAACTTGGCTTATTTAGCCTTATACTTTCAAATACGATTATAGAATATATACGAGCAAAACATTATTGCATTACTTCAGGTGCCTGTAAAATTAATGATAGAGAGCAGAAAGAAAAAAGAGATCGTATTCGTGGACTCTGACAAATAATAGATTGTAGCCTAGCTAATTCCTTCAAAGAGTGCTAATATCTCGATTTACTGTCCTTCCATTCCCAATTAATATATCAGTTCAATTACTCAATAAGCAGGTTGTATCGTGAACGATATAGGTTATACTTATCGCTGATCCCAGCAGCTTGAGGCTGCGTTGCCTGGCAACCGGACTCAACAGTCCCCCTGAATCGAAGGCCTCACTCTCGGCTTGGCTCGCAACGGTGGCTCGGCTGGGCTAGACTAGGCGGACGGACAAGATGACAACTGAACTCTAAACGACGACTGACTCTGGCCATGCTATTTGGCTGTGTTTTAAGGCCAGGTTGTAATACTAAGAATTGGAGGTGTTGCAAGAGATATTTATTACTTTAGTGTGTCTTGAGTTAGGTTAGCTTGAAACGCATTTCTATGAACGCCGGCCTAGCTTGAAACTAGCGCTCCTTTCCTTACTGAGAATTGTCCAAGATGTCCGCCTGCTCTACCGGGAAAACCGGATGTAACCTGTTGCGTAAGATTTTCTTAGGACAGTTTGGGTGGTCAGCCTGGCTAAAAATACAGCTGCAAGTTCAACTTGTCTAAAATATTGTGGCTCTCTTTTCTCAATCCCTTTGGTCTTTTAAGGCTCTATTTATGAAAATAAAATAGGTTGGCTTGTAATATTGTTTTAGCAATAATAAATATTCTTAGGTCATGCGCTTTTCATTTTGATTACAATATTAAGTTATTCAAGATATTATACTTGAATTATTATTCAAGTACTGATTATTCCTAATTAAATGTTAATATAATTTACGTACATAATTGCATCTAATTAATCCCATAACATAAAAGGAAACGAAAGTAAAGTAAAAGAGAACGAATCCAATTTTTAAAACCTGTACTTATGTCCTCCTTCACACGTCTGCAAAGAGTTGTCTCCTTGTGCAAACCCCCTCCCCCCTACAGCACCACTACAACATACATTTGTACAATATTAGCCAATGTGAAATACATTAAGCGGCTTAAAATATGCTAAGAAGCATACAAGCATAAACTCTTTAGAGGCATTGTAAGGTGGATAAATTCTAAAGAAGTTGGGAGAGGGGGTTGTGGATGAAGTTGTTTCATTCGAAGTATTAAAAAATATGACCTCCTTCATTATGTCTACAAGGAGTTGTCTCCTTGTACAACGCTTCCTTCCCCTCTTCCCCAACTCCTTAGCACCACTTTTAACAGTAGTTAATGCACGGTGGTGACGTCACGCCAACACATCCCCATGCTAAAAGTGTAGCCGTTATATACGGTTAATCTGAAAACCCACACACGTGACCATGGGTTAATTTTGATAACCCACACTTTTTTGGATAATCTAACACTTTTTCCGCGCTCTACACCACCACTGCTCTACCACGTGACATACTTTGCAAAACTACCGTACACAACACAAATTCAACCAACATAAATAAGCACATTTGCAACCTGCGACATTTATCGTACTAACACGAAAAAAAAAAAAAACCTCGCGTAGGCTACTATGCTAGAACGCCACCCATGTAAGAATGGCCCAATCCGCCAACCTTTCGCTCCGACAGTACTAAAACTAGGCTACCGACACTTGTAAACACACCTAAATACACCTAAAAACATACGATACTCAAGCGAACAGCACATTTGTAAACTGGCGACATTTTCCGCACTAACACGAAAAAAAAAACCTCGCATACGATGCTAGCCCCCTCCCCACCCCATCCATGAATGAATAG
>JAHWFP010054566.1:3901-16914 GCA_023313725.1 Lithobius niger | reverse complement strand
AATTGGAGTAGGTATCTTGAAGGAAGCGCAATGAAAATGTGATGCCATATCAGAGAAATTTTAAATAATTTTAATTTTAAATCAAAACTAACGTTAAAATACAAAACTCTAACCGAACTTAAGCTGTTCATGCTTCATGCACTCAAATTTAAAAATAAGAAAAAAACTACGATCTTAGTTATATAGATTGACTTAACTTCGTTGCCAAGACTATCCATACCACAAGTCAAATATCAATTTTTTCGAATTAATATACTGAGTTCAGGTATTTTTTTTTTATAATTGTCTGCACGATTGTATATAACCTGAAGCAAACTTCTCGAAACACGACCAAAAGGTACTTAGACGGAGAGAGAAGTCTTGTAAGGGAAGAATCGAACTTATAGATTCGAACTTGGAAACCTACCAATTTAAGGGGGGTTGAGATAATGTCTACAATAGTTCACAATAGATCCCAGAGCCACTGAATAGCCTGTTGGTTGCTACCACTTCTTTGGCTTATACTGGCAGTGCCCTCAACTACAGGAAACTAATGCTTGCATAATTAACCGTCTCACTTATCTTGAAGAGTGAAGAAGAGATCCAATAGCTACTGATGGAGTCTGGTAAGTTCGCTCGATACCCTGAAAGGCACAGCTGACAGGAACTGTTATCAGTGAGATATGATCTCATCAAAAGTGTGATGATACAAGCTTCGATTTCGAGACATGTTCTACTGAATATTTCATTCTTCTCGATTGGTTTCTGCATACTAGTAGCAACACTGCTTAATACTACTACATTACGAAGACACTGTGCACTGACAGTGCACATCGTTGTATGCCAGCTAAGCCTCCACACCAATTATGCATTGTTAGCACATATTTTGTGTAGACCTACTTTGTGATTCTAAAATTATGCATAATCTGTTTTACCAGCACAAAAGTCGTGACTGGGGGGAGATGAGGCTTAATGGCGCGACTGGCAGAGCCGCCACTGTCGGTGTACGGTGACCTAAGAGTGCAGACTTGTTGCTGTCTTCATTGAAACCGACATAAGGTTTGTAAAATAGGTGTCCATTGTTTTTAACTATTTTGGATCTTAAAATTTTGACATGAGTTTTAAGTGACTCAAACATAGACTGGTGGAACACTTATAACCAAATGGTTTTATTCTACTACTGCATAATTTTGTTTTGTCTAACTGTAGCATAATATTTTTGCTTTGCAAATAAAATGATTTTTACTTATGTGTGAGAATCAGAGTAAATGTGCTTTTCGTTCTGTTTATATCTGCCTGATATCCGTAATAACTTTTGAACACAATAACTATTTTATTGTAAATTTTTAACATAAATTCTACGCTCCGTTAATTTGGAGATTTAGGTTAAAAAACCGAATGGGCAATAAATTGAAAATATTTATTCAGAAATTGACGTTGTTCAACTAAAATAATTGACAGAGAAAACGATATCTAAAAGCTTGCCCATCATATCACGCCCCGGCACGCACGTCACAGTACATCACAGCACAACATGCACGTCAGTTAATCGTTGAAGTCAACCGATATACACATTAAACCAAAGAGATAAATTGTGGGGTGTTTAACAGCTTTTCAAAAATAATATAGCAGGACTTCGATTAGACTGACAATCGGTAAGGGGGGGGGGGAGATGAGGCTTAATGGCGCGTCGACAGCTTGGTCATTAGCGCCAACCTCAGTCACAGTGCAGTGCAGTGCAGTGCAGTGCAGTGCAATCGGTAAGGTACGCAATAATCAAGCCCTATTTCTGTAGGCAAAATCAGTAAATTTAAATGCAAACCTTTTTCTCTGAGGCTTGCTGCAGTACATCGTATGCAAAATTACTTTTCTAATCTACTCTATTTTACCACGCCCACACTGTTAGAGTGTCATCCTTGGAATATAAAGATCGGTAGTCTAGTTCAATGCTCATGCAGTTTTACATTTTAGTTGTAATGTTAGTAGTAATGGAGTTGAATTCATATTTACATGGGTGTGTAAAAATAACTTATTTTTCTAAAGTTTTACCTGCAAGTAAATTGCTTGTACTTAGCGATAGTGCAATCCTCTTTACACCGTTCGTGAGATTTCTTGTCCACGCAGTTTTCCTCACGTCTGCTGACAAATTCGTACTAGATAAAAAAAAAAAGAAGAAAAATGTACATATTTATAATATGTCCATAAAACAATATTTTAAGGCGAAAGATTAGCATTTTATTAGCGCGTATCTGCCTATCAACAAATTTCTGTTTTATTTTTTTATCGGTACAGCAAGAATGACTCTTAAGCCCCTGCTTGTGTCAGGTTTCATGTCAATATTTACTTGAGAAATGGAGCAATGAAATGGCATTGTTGGTGCTATTGTTGTTGCTATTATTTTAGTTAAGCCTAACATCCATTCTACTGTACAGTTCCGGTAAAAAAAACCGACCTTTTTCGTTATATCGAGGGTCGTAATAACAACCATGGAGAAATTCAGTTATCTCGAAAACTACTGGACGGATTTTCATGAAACAAAGACTGAAATACTTATTAGATTGTCTACTGTATTTATACCTTTATTAAATGCTACGTTATCGGACTGAAAATAATTCGCCAGGCGAGAAAAACTTAATGAGATGTGATATCTTTAAAACTGGGGGGTGGATTTTCATGAAATAAAGACTGAATTGCATATTACATTTTGTTGGTTAACATTGCACGTCATGCGTATACAAATATAGCATACATCATAACAATTAATCCAGTTTTTGTTTTATTCAATTATTTACAGTAGTTTATGAGACATAGTATTAGTTATTACCTCGTATTGCTCGCTCGGCCAGTTATATTTGACTACTTACCATTTCATGTAATACGCATAGAAATATAGCTGATATCATAATAAGCAACCCGATTTTTGTTTCATTCAATTCTGTCTAGTAGTTTTCGACATATCAACATTTTCGTTCAGAGTCACATACATTAATCCTCCATTTCTTCCGTATAACGAAGGCGTTTTTTTTTTTTTGACCGGAACTGTACATGGCACTTCCATTTTTAAAGGATCCTACGTGTTTCCCAGATGCAATTTCCAAGTCGTAAGGCATTTTTCGGAAAAAATAACAGGAAATAAGTTACCGCCAAAACACGCCGCTCTAAGGATAGCAGACGAGACTGAAAGGTTGCAATACTGTGCTGTCAGTTGAACCTCCAAAAAATTACATCGAAATCATTTTGAAGAGTAAATCAGCAACAAACAACACATTTTGCAGAATAGTAAGTCCTGATTTTAAAAAAAGGTAAAAACTGTTCATCTGCAACAGACTAAACAGGCTAGGAAAAGTCGACATGGAAAAACCGTAAAAAAATAGAGTTACTTGATTGGTACGAGATCTCGAACCGTGGTGCTAGGAGACAGCTAATATTGTTTTTACGCGTACAATTCGGATTCGAAACATGTGTACGGATGTCAGGCGTCAGCCATCTCACATTTTTGGCCGGGCTGGTTTTGGTTTGCTGGACAAGTTTTTTTGGTTGTGGGTTCCTGATGTTATATGTTTGGCTGCAGTGAGCGCGGGAGCGCGAGCGAAATACATAATCTTAAAAAAATAAGAAAACCTCCAAAAAAGACAACCTCCTCTATGGTTTAACCGGCTCGCATCCCTTCCGTGCTGTCCACTTTCGCGGTTGTGAATTTTCAATATTGTTTTTTATACAGTGGATTGATAATTGACTTGGGCAAGTTTTGCGATGGGTTATTTTACCGTTATATAAGAAATATTGAGAATGATACCCGGCATTTCCCTTCACTTGTCCCTCATGTTTGGCGATGCCGTTGGGGACCATTGTGTCCCTGGTAGGTATAACCTTGGAGTTAAGGCATTCGTGACCACGACCTAATTCCATCAACCCCTCCTCTAAAGCCGAGCCATTATCTTCATTTAAACTTTTAAAATTTTGTAATTCATTATTTTTAGTTTTATGTCGAATGGAACTTATCAAATCTCAGGTCCTTGCCATGCGGGTTGCGTCTGCAACAAATTTAAATTTTTTAAAATTTTTATTATTGAGTGATTTTTAAGAGTGTACATTTGACTAAGGATGATTTAACCTGCATTTTTATTTATTTTACATGTTTTTTATTATGTCTTTTTATTCATTTTAGCTGCTCTTTTAATTTCGGACTAGATATAAGTGGAGGATGCGCTCCCTTCTCTGTCCGATACAGTTTCTTTGCTGTATAAATGAATATATTATTATTAATATAGGACAGTGACACGACGTAGTATTATTGTGTATAACTCTATGGTGGACCCAGTAACTGGATTAGCTGCAAGGTGCACTGGTGGGGAAAAAGGAAGGTCGTCTTACTGAAGCCAATGCTATTAGACTGAATTTCTTAAGCCTATAACGCATAATTTTTGTTGTTGGAAAAAACAACGTTCTTTTAAGCCTAAGAAATCCTCTCTCAAAGCCCTGTCTTGACTAGGAGTGCCGTTTTCCCTTACATTTTAATCTAGTGCACCTTGCAGCTATCCCCACCAAAATCCCAGCATCTCCCAGCCAAAATGACGTCAAATGACGCTGCTGTATAGAAACTGAAAGTCCTTATTCTTCGGATACGGACTGTCCGTGTAAGAAAAGTTATATGCTGGTGGGCACATCTCCGAGTTGCTGACAATGCTGGAGCTTGTCTTGTTTGTCGAGTCTGCCCTGGTGTCGAAATTTGAAGATATATAATATTTTAAATAAATTGACACATTCTTTCATTCTGTTTGTGTCGGGTATGATGTGGCTGTGTACTTGGGGGAATTTTTGGAAACGGACAAGGTTTCTGGAACAGGGAATTGATAGGATTTTATTGCAGAATATTCTGCAAATAACTACGAATGTTGAGAATTAATTGGCCTCTTCGATTTATGGGAAAAGAAACACGAACATAGTAAATTTTAATGATATTACTGCAGCAGCTTGAAATTATTGCCCATGTCCTGATTATTTATTTATAGGAGGCAATTCTCATGAGTGAGGGTGAAGTGAAAAAAATCCATTAACTTGTGTGGTTTACAACGTCGTGCTTACTATTCTTCGGCCTCGGTGTTTTATTGAAAGCTGCAGATATTGATTAAGTAATCTAGAGAATTGTCTTGTCCTGTTGTTTACGAAGAAACGATTTTCTTCTCGCAAGTGTTCAAAGATTCGAAGCACCTTTATCCTCGGGAGCACTTTGAGAAGAATTACCATTTTTGTGTGCTTTTTTAACTAGTAGGATTAAACGGAGAGTGCATCATTGTTTTTTAATAACGAGTTGCATGTTAACGTTTAATCGGCTTAAAAGAGAAGCTAGTCATGGTTCACATTTTGCTTTCGAAGTTAAATAAGTGGGTTTTGAATTTTAGGTTTTTGTTGAATGCCATTCCATTTTCACGTTTCCTTTTGGACGCTTGTCATACACTTTTACATTATCCTGGGTCCGGGCTGTTATCCTATAGTGATCGTATATATTAACTTCCTAAGAATTAATTTCGTAAGAAATTTGGACCTATTCACATTCCTTAGCCCCTCCCCTTCCAAGCCAAAAAGGCGAGAATCTGCTCATACGCAGTGAACAACAGTGCCGTTAATGTATTGTACAATTTGTTATGTAGTGTTCGTATCCGCCCGTGTATGGTGGCTCTGCATACCCCCCACCCGCAAGAATTTGTTCAAAAGCTTACAGTTTGAGACCATATAACGTGAAGTCCATAATTTCTAGGTTGGAAACCCAAAACGATAGAAAGAAATATTTATTTCGAGGTTGCGGACTTAAAGAGCTAAGTTGAATTTTGCCCAAGATGGCTGTTTCAAATGCTGCAGCATACGCAGATCATTGTTGCATGCTTAGCACCTTGCAAAGCACTGTTACGGTTGTAAATGATACAGTTTTAACTATTCCAAGTAGTTCATAGCAGTGTAATGTCATGCCAAATCACTTTTCTAGCACCTGCTTCACCAAGATGACTTGGTTAATTAAGTTCTTTAAAAGTAAATAATTAAAAGCTCTTAATAAAACTGCTTGCTTCCATTTAAATTGATGTTGGTTTTCAATGTGTCCTGTTTGAAACTGAAGTCGACATTTTTGAGAAAATGTGAGCTGCGTAGTACGAAAGTATGGGATTCGTGCGTTTTTCTAAACAACTGGTTTTTGTACATGATACAGGTTTATCCACTCCAAATAGTTCGAAGTAGTTCAGAGTTATGCCAAATTACTTTGCTAGCACTTGGTTCATCAGGATGACTTGGTTACTTAAATTCTTTAAAAGCATTAATTAAAAGTTCTTAATAAAACTGCTAGCTTCGTTTAAATTGATGTTGGCTTTCATTTGTGTCTATCTGAAACTGAAGTCGACATTTTGGGGAAAAATGTGAACTCCATAGTAAGAAGGTAGATAAAGATTCGTGCGTTTTTCCAAACAATTACTTTTGTGAATAGTACAGTTTTAACTGCTCCAAACAGTTCAAAGTAGTTTAGTGACATGACAAATTAGTTTGGTAGCAGCTGCTCCATCAGGATAACGTAGTTGCTTAAGTTCTTTAACAGTAATTAATGAAAAGTTCTTAATAAAACTGCTTGCTTCCGTTTAAGTTGATGTTGCCTTTCATTTGTGTCCTACCTGAAAATGAAGCCGACATTTTGGGGTAAACTTGAGTTCCGTAGTAAGAAGGTAGATAAAGATTCGTGCGTTTTTCCAAATAATTACTTTTGTAAATAATACAGTTTTAACCACTCCAAACAGTTCAAAGTAGTTTAGTGACATGACAAATTACTTTGCTAGGATGACTGGGTAACTTAAGTTCTTTAAAAGTAATTAATGAAATCTTTTTAATAAAACTGCTTGCTTCTATTTAAGTTAATGTTGGCTTTCATCTGTGTCGACCTGAAACTGAAGTCGACATTTTGGGGGGAAAATGAGCTGTGTATCATGAAGTTCTATAAAGATTCGTGCGTTTTTCCAACGAATTACCAATCCTGATACAATGCAGCCGTGTTGCAAATTAAAAACGTCATTTAGAAACAAAAGTATAAAACACTACTTATATTTTACTCAAGATTGCAATTGCAGAGTATTACTACAAAACAGAATAATTGTAGGGTCTATTTGGTCTCTTTATGCACGGTAAGACAGTTAGTTGGAATGTGGCATTTCAGTATGTGAGATGTGGAGCCAGAAACCTAAATAAAGTGTTTGAGTTTTTATTTGTTTAGGGTTTTCTTTTCTATATATTTCGCCCTTGCTGTTTTTCTTTTTCTTTTTGCCAAGCAAGAACTATTAATATGTTCATTAAATCATGCACAATGGCTGTTTGCTGTGACGTCACCATGAGTTAGCCAATGACGAATGAGAACAACGGCTGTTTGGCCGTCTGATTGCACTAGCCCAGTCACGTGATATGCACGTCACAACAAACAGCCATGGCGCATGGTATAGAGTTGCTTATGCACGTCAGTAACCTAGCCCTAAACCTCAGAACAGCAACTCTAAGTGTACAATGCAATGTTTTTCTCTCAAACATAAATAAAATAAAATCATCCAGGCAAACTGTGGTACTCACTTTTTTTACCGATAACATGATATCGAAAGTGGCTCCTGCGTCAAAAAAAAAGGCTTGGTTAAAACTGGACCCCATCCCTGGTTCCTGAAGTAACACCTGAAATGTAATTGTGTTAAGTGCCAAAACAGTCATGGTACAGTTGCGTACGCTTTGTTCCATATACGTTAAATGGGATGATTCTTGTCGTTTCAGCATATTTAATTCACTGCTGAAATCTTACTAATATTAAGAACGAAAGCTAAAAATGTAAAACAAGTTTTCGAACGAAAGGCTTTGTACTTCACAGTCGAATCAAAAACGAATTATGAAGGGTCAGTTGGTTTCCACTAACACAAATCCCTGAAATACATATTCATGCTAAACCTAGCGACTGACCACATTTGGAACCCCGACACGCATGTTCACCACCAACACATATGCCCGCAGAATGTAGTTCTGCGCGGACGACCTGCGCAATAGCAACAAGTTTCAAACATGACGACCGCGTGCTCGCTCCATGGTTACTACTCTTATCATCGCAAAGGCAACCCAATGACAAGCGAAGAGAAGCAAATACTGTTCAGTGTTTACAGCATCCGTGAAAACCCCCGGAATGTTAGCAGAAGACGTTGTAGCCATGACGGCAGAGCTGACATGTGTTAAGGCAAGCAGTATTTATAAAATCAAAAACTAATTTCGGCACTGGGACGGAAAACAACGCACCCTGGAAAAAGGCAAGCGTACACGTCTGCTTCGCTATGATGGGTGTAGTACATTGTGTGCCATACGGTTGAAAGTTCACTCCTTATTTATTAACATCGAAATACCCACATCTTAAAAAAAAAAAAATGTAAGGGTTTCAACGACGACGACTCCTGGTCGTACTTCACGCTGCGAACAATGCAACGCGTCACGGGCGATCTTCTTACGTTACCCAAAACGCGGCCGTTATTCCGTCCTGCTTGAGTGACGACGTAGTGTTACGGCGGCGACGATAGCTACGCCAATTTAAGTCCTATGTGCAGTAGAAAAAGCCAATTTATTACGTTGATGAAACGTGGTTTAATGCAGGCACACAAAATCGAGGATGTGGCAATACGAAAGGGCGAAATGCCGACGCGATGCTTTTCTGAACGGCCCAATGACTGGATTTGAAACAACCGTCTGGCATCGGCCGCATCAGCGGAATGGATGAGCTGTACAAATTCAAATGCTATTTGCTTCCCTTTTTTTTTATACGCAGGCCTGAAAGTGCCAGACGTTTTTTTGTTTGCTTTTTTTTTTGTTTTTTTTTTTTTTTTGGTGGGGGGTATTTTATATAATGAATCAAAAAACACCAAAATTGAGAATTTCTCATCCTGCTAACCTTCTTTTTCCCTAAATTTTATAAAAGGTTTTTTTTAATTTGCAGGTCCGAAAGTGACAGAAGTTGGCGAGGGGGGGGGGAGGGGGGCATATTATTGAATGAATCCAAAACCATAAGAAATGAGAATTTTTCATCCTTTTCTTTCTTTTCTTTCATCCTTTCCTTATTTCCCCCCTAACTTTTATAAATTAGTTTTTTTTTTATTGTTTATTTATTTGCAGGCATGAAAGGACCAAAGGATTTTTTTTGGGGGGAGGGGCTTATTTTTACTATCTATTAAAGGAACATTTTCCAACGAAATATAAACTGAAATTTAATCAAACATCAAAAAAGAAAATTTTTCATCCTCTTCCTTACTTTTTTTTTACCTGAATTGTGTGAATAAAAGTTAACTTTTGACAAGAACTAGAAAAAAAATGGGGGGGGGGAGTAGTTGGGGAGGAAGCCAGCCAATATATGCAGTAAAAATCATCATTTGCAACCAACTGATTTTCATATTTCTTAAGGATGGCCGGTTATTGAATACTAAGATGATGTTGAAATTTAAACAATATTTTTTAAAAACCAATGAGTTGTGATTTAACAAATAAAATGATTCTTACTTTATTGATTAATAGTTTTTAATCTCACCTGTGCTGAGGTGTTACTCGTGCAACAGACTTAAGAGGTAAAGTATAACGAGGTTAAACAATGCCTCTTTATGACATCGATTGTCTCAAACAACCAGCAAATTCAGTAAAGCAGGGAAGCCTCACGCAGCTCCTGCGTAGGAATACTTTACAGAAACGGAGACAGGGCTCCAAGGTTGATCAGTCGCTAGGGTTAGTAGGGGATGTAATAACTCGGTTACCTTCCTAAGTCCATCAGCACTTTCCTAAACTTTCTGGTAAGCTCACCACATTCACCACAGTTCACCAAAAGTAGTCCCTTAAAGGTGGGTTGTCCACAAATTAACGTTGCAGCATCTAGCCCTACCGAGTTCTTTCTCGCAGGAAGCAAAGGAATGCACAAAGCAAAACTTTTAAATGCTACAAACAAGCCTCGTGACGCCTTAATTATTGAGCAAAAATTTGGTACGCCCTCGTGCACCTGGAAACAAGCTGTACAGATTAACATTATTTATTAGTGTCATTAGATGGCGCCAGATTTTTTAAATATTTTTTCCGTGGCGCCATCTAGTGGCAGTAATATCGTTAAATTTTACAGCTTGAACCCAGGTGCAAGAGGGCGTTGAAAATTTTTACTCAATAATTCATAAAGAAGGTGGCTTGTTTGTGTTTAAAGATATATTTCTTTGTGCATTTCTCTGCTTGTTGTGAGCAAGCTCTAGAGAGACTATATAGCACTCGATGGCACTTGATGCTCTACACTTTCGTTTGGTGTCAACCAGCCTTTATAATCCATGGTGAGTTTTGCGATACTTCTTCGTGATGTCACTCTGAAGTGTTGGACTCACCGACTCTAGGAGGCGGTTTTTCCGCTGAATCTTCCAACTCAAGAATAGCGACATAAAGTTTTTCTTTGCTGTAGGATTATCTATAATAACGTAAATAACAAAAGGCGGAATCATCATCAGAAAGAGCATCTCATTGAGCTAAAACAAGGTAAGAGATCTCTCGACGATAAGTGATAATTTTAACATAATAATGCCTAGCAACGAACGCCCTTGAGATCGTAGTAGTGATGATGAGCATATGATCTTCCTTTCGCGGCGAAGGCATGCAGTGAGCATATTTTTAAACTACTGAAACCTGACGTTACCTGCTGTGGAAGTAGTCGGTTTTGGTCTAATTGGATTTGACCATTGGAGTTGAGTTGTGTTTGGATGGATAAGCAACTCCCAGCTCAAATGCATAGCCGAAGTGCGTAGTCTTTGATGGCAAGCGTGACTCACGAATCTACCCAGAATGCAAAGCGCGTGTGCTACTTCCGCCTGACCAAGCCGCCATGAGGTATTCGCGGTTGATCCGCTCGTAGACGAATGGAATTCCACCGCAGGCGGTGGAATATTCTGTGAAATACGCCCTGTACTACGTTGTTTACGATGTATCAAACGTAGGTAAGATAAGAGATTGTTATATTGCCAGGCATAGGTGCCATTGTGTTTTGTTTAACAAAGTTTGACAGTCGAACGAAACCTTAACGCCGATTGTTGGGGAAGTAAATATCGTATTTTTGTAACACGCGAGACGGGGTGCTTATGAATGCATGATATTTGCAAGAAAACCGGTGCAGAATGAGTCATCTTCTTGTGACATGAGTAAGTTTAACCAAGTTAAAATGTCGTAGCAGCTGAAAAATTGAAAAAATTATTAAATCCAATTTAATACCGTTATACCAGTTTAGTACCGCGTCATACTAGGCGTCGTCTGCTTTCTCCGCCATGTTGAAAGATTGTTTAGAGGGATTAAACCTAGTGCGTTGGGTGTAAATTTCCGATCACGCGGCCGCGAGTGCCAATTGGCGTGGCGGTACGTCTTTTGATGCCGCGCTCATAAACTTCCGGTTTAGTTAAGTTGCTTATCCACCCAACACAACTCAATTCCTATGGTTTTGACATAATCTGAGCTCTTAGAAGAGATTACGAAAGTGCTCCACCTACCAAGCCTACGTGGAATTGTTTTCTACTACTGTGGTGGGCTCTTCTACAGTGTGCCATGCGCGAATCCGTATACATTGTCCGTCTAATAAAAAGTGCTAACGACAGTAATGACTGCAAAATGGTGCAATCAAACTACCTTTTGAGATTACATCTACGTGATAAGACATCAAAATAGACAGGGGTTTCTGGAGCAAGCATGCGGAAGACTCAAACCCCCCCCCCCCCCAAAAAAAATGCTTCGAATACAAGCTTGCCCACTATGAAAAAGGGGGGGGGGAGATGAGGCTTAATGGCGCGTCGACAGCTTGGTCATCAGCGCCAACCTCAGTCACAGTGCAGTGGTCCGGGGTGTGTGAAAAAAGGGATACAGCCCAAACTGCAACAAGTATAATTATGATTTCGGCATTTTTGGAAGATGCCGATGTTTCTGGTTCATTTATGGCATAATTATGTGAAACAAATATGTCAAGTGTACCATAAAAAAAGGGTTATATTATTAAAGTTGTACGTTACTTTTTTAAAATGTACACGGATAAAAATTTGTGATATTTATTGTAAATAATCACATGTACAATTGAGAAAATGGCATCTGTTTAAATGTTTTTCTGCTTCACGTATTAAACAATTCTTAAAGCACAGCAGCACTTAAGCAGATGCATTTTTCTGAATTGTGCACTGTTCATCACACTGAATGGTGTAACTGCACATGACCAGTCTTCAACGTGGACAGTGTGCCAGCCAGCATCGCGCCGGGACATGCTGTCCAAGACCTTCGGGGCTTGCATTTAAATGCTTTAGTAATAATATTTTTAATCCATGGAAGACACTATGCGCAGCAGTTGTTCGAACAATGTAGAATTATTGGCGGCAGCAGATGTGCTGGTTTATTTTTATTCGGTGGCGATGTCCCACATCTGTAGTGTGGAATGTGGAAAGAGGCTGAAAATAACTAAACATATACTGCGTGCTGGAATAAAGAAAAGCTTACTAAAATAACTGTGATACGTCGCTTAGGACTACTTCAAAAAAGGTTTAATACGAAAACGGCCAGCACAGACCACACAAAAATGTTAAGAGCCCAAATTTAGCCACGTGAGTTGCACTCATACTTTTCAGAAGCTTTAACAAAAAGGGAAAATCTACATAACTAAGATTCGTATAATGGACATCCGCAGTGGGGAATCTCAGTAATCCTTATTTATTGATGTCCGCAGTGTTGTGTTAGTATGTGTGTCAAACGAAATTGCCGGTATGAGTTATGATTCGAACTGTGTTTTCCACAACGAGGCACTGTACCGGTGACGTCGTGTTTTTTTCCAGTCACAACAATTTCATGCAAACGGGATCTAGGCCTCTACGTCTCTTAACCCTGGCTCTAACTAAATCTAATGAGAGCTTCGGCGTCTGCTAACAGGAAATCACATTTTTTTCATGCAAACAGAAAATTACAACAATTCTTTGTAAAACCGGTCATACGGGGGGGGGGGGGGG
>JAHWFP010054563.1:0-38147 GCA_023313725.1 Lithobius niger | reverse complement strand
ATTATGTTGTAAAGTTAGTTTCGTAAAAGTTTGTAGCAGTTTTTTTTTAAGTTATAAAACAAACTTGGAACATTTTAAAGTAATTTAAGTTACTTTGCTAGTGAAGGAGTACCTTTTTGTTAACGTCGTCCTGATAGGAGTCGTGCTTTAATTAATTCTAAACTCGCACCGAAACGTAAATTGCCTAGTGCTTCAGAAATATGTAACTTTAAAGAGTTACAGTGCGGTACATAAACTATCCACAATATGCCACATTATTTTTACCTACGCTAATAGTGGTTATAGCAAATTAATTTTTTCTGAAATGCAAGTAATTGGCCGATCTTTCGCCCACTAAGCTAACTTTTAAACTTGCTGCCTGTTCCCTTGCCAGTTCCTCTTGATTGACCCTGGTTGTTTAAAAAAACACATTGTTGCTTGGTGCATATGTTGTATCAGGTTATGTGGCAATGTGTGGCGGTACGTTGCTTCTAAATTTTAGGATCGTTGTCCACCGACGTCAGTTGGTTGTACGAAATAAAAAGATCTGTGCATGTCTTGATTCATGAATCAATTCTTTTTTTAGCTTTTATTTTATTATTTTTTTTTTGTATTTGTATTGTTGGCGTATGTTCAGTACGTTGTACAGTTTGCTGTATGTCAGTGTAGTTTTATTTTTCCTCCAAATAAATAACCATTTGTTTTCATAATATAAAGTCAATGTAAATCTGTGAAGTCGAAACACAATAAAATCTTGGTTATCCAGACCAATTGGGGGGGGGGGGGGGAGGGCATTGCTCCTGCACTTAGGCAAAATGCCTTTTTTGTATAAAAAAAAATAGCCTTTTCATGCAGACATTTGCTTGTGCGGCAGTGCCTGAAAAAGGGCCAGAAAACTTAAAAAGAGCAAAAAAAAAAGGTTAAGAAAGAGGCAGAACTGAGAAAGGGTAATAAGAATCGGCAAAAAAAAAAGGTCACCAGATAAAAATGTCCACTGCATTTTTACAAAAAGGTACTCGTGCCTTTCGGGGTTCCGTGCACGCTACTGATTTGGGATCATGGCATAAATTAATAAAAATAAACGAACTTGCTAAACAAAGAAATTGTAATTTTCTTTGTGGTATTTTTTTTTCCGTTTGTGGGCTGGTGCTTTTAAAGGCGAAATTGGTTCCAGAAACACAAACGAAGCAGGCTTGATACATTGTTAAGGATTTTTTCTTCCATTAAGGGGATTTTGCATAACCGATGTGTTGGGTCAATTGGGATTATATTGTACTACTAATTGCAGTTGTAAACAACTGAAACGTCGTGAGATATCTCCTACACAGTAGACCGAGGGTCGCAGCAACCCTACGTTTCCTGATGTTTTTAATCACTCGTTCTTTCCCTCCGTTTTCCTAATTTTTCTTTCTTGGTTCAATAAGTCTTTAATTAAAATATAAAACTTTGTAAAACATTTTATTGTTAAAACAACTAAAACAGTTTACTTTTAAACAGGGTTTGTACAAGATCACACATAAACTAAAATAATTTTGTTGTAATCATATAAATAATGAAACAGTTTGTTGCAATAGCAACGGGTCAGGCAAGGACCGAGGGTCGCTAACAGCCAGCCAAAGTTATATGGGGTGAAGCCGACTCTTGATGAGCGGAATCATCCTAAAGTTTATAAAGTTTAACTCGGAAGATAAGACCGATATATAAAAATGTATAGATTAAAAGGGCTGAGGCGACTCCAAAACATGAATTGTGTGCGAGGTGACAATTTCATCTGGTAAAGAATTCCAAATCTTAAGGCTGACATCCTTCGCAGTGTTATGTTTGCACTGTAAGCTTCAGGGAATTACCTCTAGTCCGATTTAACTCCATCCAGTCAAAAAGAGACATATCCACCCAAACTTTACCAATGAATAATTTGGTAGGTAAGAGTAAGATTAATTTTGATTCTCCTAGTTCGAGTGGGTCAAGTTTAAGGATCTGTAGACATCTTCCATATGACAGCTTGTGCAAACCAGGCAATGCCTTGGTAAACCATCATTGGACTGCCTCTACCGTATCAATGTAAGAAGCAAATAAGGGGACCAAACGGGGCTAGCGTACTCCAAAATTGGTCTGACGTCGACCTAGTATGCCTACAATTTTGATTACACAGCACTGGACGAAAAGCATCTGTTAACCATTTGCTTGTTGGAAGCAATTTTCTTAAAACTAATATAAATTTTCAAGGAATTTTCGAAGACCAGTACAATTTTTTTCAGTGACCTTTATTTATCAATAAACTTGGTGAAATAAGGGTGTTCAGCTTCAAATAGGGTTGGTTTTCCTGAGAAAAAGCCAGCAACACCTATCCAAATACTAAAAGTATTTTTCAATGTGTACAGGAAAAAGGTAAAAGGAAATTTTTTCTAGTTGCCGTTCGGAAACCCTGTGAATTTTTGTATTGTTTCCCAAAGGATGGTTTCTTCTCTCGAGGTTTTAAAATTGCCTAGAGCTGGCCAGCTGCGCAACCCGGTCTGTGCATGCACATTCGCAGCCCCTCTATAAAAGCGACCAGCCGAGACGGCTTGTCATCTTTTTTCCTCCAGCGTGCACGATGCGGTCACGCTTCGCCGCCTTCTTTGTCTTCGCCTGTTAATGACTGCCTCAAACGAGGATCATCTTCGCCATGGCCAGTTCAAGAAACGCTAAAGGATTGGACTTTGTCCTCTTCGCCTGCTTCGTCTTTGCCAATTAATGACCGCCTCAAACGAAAATTGTCTTCGCCATGGCCAGTTCATGCACCGCAAAAGGATTGGTCTCCTTGCCCGTTCATGTGCCATAACTGAAGACCTTCTTCGTTCATGGCCTGATTGACCTTGAAAGACTCTTTGCCTCTTCTTTGCCAACAAATCTTCCGCCCACCGTTCCGGAAGTTATGGTTAGTTCATCAGCTTCACCTCCACTTCTCCTTGGCTCCATCTCTCCCGGCAACTTCGCCACAATCAAAACGTCCACCGCCGAAGACCGTCTTCGCTTATGGCAAGATTTGGAACAACCTCGAAGGAATCCTCTCCAAGTATTACTTCTCCTTAGTCAGCTTGCCCTCGCCTGTTGACCCTTACATTACTGTCAAACCGCCGCCATAACCTTTACCACCATTGGCATCTGTCTCTTTCCACACGGTGTCGTCTTCGCTGCTCAAGCCATCAACCATCAAAGACCCTCTCGTGGCATAATTTTGTATCATAACGAAGGACTCCTCCAGTAGCATGACTTCTCCTTCGCAAGCTTTCCTTTCACCTGTCGACCCTGACATTGTTGTCCGCCAGTCGCCGTAATCCTCACCACCAACTGCATCGATCTCTTTGCTCACTTCGTCGTCTTCACTGTTCAAGCAATCATCTGTCGAAGACCCTCTTCGCTCATGGCAAGATCCTGGACATCGCCAGGAACTCCTAGCCCAGCAAAGCCTCTCCCTCGCCTGAAAACCACCACCTTGTCATTCCGACGTTCTGGCAAGTCCGTCGGCATCTCGTCCACTACACACGGCATCGGTCTCTTCACTCCTGCCTTCTGCTGTTCTCAACCAAGTCTGTCCCACGCAGCCAAACTTCCCTCATGGACAGAGTCACCCGGGTTTTCCACAACAAATTTGACTGAACCCACTGGCTTCCCCGCTGCCTGTCAAGCCTTTGTCGAACATCCTTGCTGTCACCCCTCCCCCCTTTTTGCTTGCAGCTCTTCAAGCTAATTGTCGTTCGCTGTCTGCCGTTTACAACGGCTCCTGACTGCCGCCCCGGCCGCACCACTGCTGCTCCTTGGACTGTCATTTCAAGCGCTTCATGAACTGTCCTTCGCCGCCAGCGATTTGACGCTCCTTGAGACAAGTGTCCTTCGCCATACACAATCCGCAAATCTTCTGGACTTTCATCTTTCTATCCACCAACCCACCATCTGCAGCCCTTCACGTCTGCCGCACTTAACCTCACCAGCCGCCGCTAAGAGCTTTACAGGCTGCCGCCCTTCGCCACGAACTGTTGGAAGCTCTTCCAGGTATTCATCCTTCACCTTAATCAGCAACACTTCCACTCATTCTTTGCGACCCCCATCTGCCCCTTCACGTCCACCACCACCCTCGACTGGGAGGCCGCCAAGCTGCCGTACCTGGCCGTCCACTGTTGGAAGCTCTTCCAGAAAATCGTCCTTTGACAACCATAATCGGCAACTCCTCCAGACAATCTTCCTTTACGTCCCACTGTTGACCGCTCTTCGCCTCGCAACCTGCAAATGGGAGCTCTTTAGGCTGCCGTACTTCCAGACAATCATACGTCACCAACCGTAATAGCCAACTCCTCCAGACTGTCATCTTTGGTAACCCACATCTGGAATCCTCGCGCTGGCCTCACTTCACCTCGCTGGCAGCTCCTCAGATTGCCGAGACTCAACGACCGGCTCTTGGAAGCTCTTCCAGACTGTCGCCTTTTGCCAACTACATTCTACGTCACCTGTAGACTGCTAACTTTGCCATCTGTTGACATCCCTCCAGACTACCGTTTCGTCTTGTCATTGACAGCTTCTTGGCCTGCTGACGGTCGCCTGTGACCTGTCCAAATGGTCGCCCTTCGCCACCCATCTTCACAATATTTCGTGACCATCGTCCTTTGCCGACTGTCCGTTGCAACTCGACCAGACCATTACCCTTCGCCACTGTCGCCTTCTACTGTCTGCTGATCCGGCCACCAATGACCGTCTTTGCCCATGACAAGCTTCAAAACCACGCCAAAAGACTCCTCAAGGGCCCTCCATCACTCACAAGCTCTGCGCCTGTCGACCCGGACATAGTCATTGGATCACGGCATTGGTTGACCAAGTTGACCATGGCATCGGTTCTCCTGCTTTCTCCTGACCACCAGCAGGTTCAAGCGCCTTCATGGAACTGCTGCTCAATAATCCACTCCAAAGTGGAGGTTTTTTTTCAAGCGAGCACCTTCGTAAACACAATGTTGTGCCAACCGAGGATTCTTCAATCAGTCGCTGAACCTCAATTCGACACTTCTCCAAAGCCGCCACCATTTCTTTGCCTTCACACTTTACTCCTAAGTGAGCGGAAACACCCCTCACCGTTGCGAAACATAACGCTCGTCCAAATGGCTTGGACCGGAAGAGACCGCCTACAAACAAAATCATCAAAGGCTGTCACACACTCTTAGGAAACCTGGCCAGTGTTTACCTTGGAAATCTTCATCAAGGTCACTGTCCTGACATTGATTGAAACAATAAGACTGGATGCACACCAAGCGCATCAATGCCATAAATGTGGCTTCTACGAGATTTTCTGTTGAATATTGGGAACTAATTTAATACTCATCCTGCGATTATATAATCCTTTGCACGCTTACAACAACCATGACGCTTCATCTGTGTGTCGGCATGTACTAATTTTTAATCGTTTGCTAATAATTACCATGAGATCAAAAATGTAAAAGATTAAGGCGGTAAAAATTAAAATTATTTATGCCAATAGATCTCTAAAGAAAAATTATAAGATACTAGTCTAAAAAATTATAAAGTGTAACGTCAATGTATGAAAATCATTCCAGTTTGTGACGACACAATTTTTGCATTCACGCTGTTTCGTCTACTACGCCCAAGGCCAACTGAGTTAGTAGCTGCGTTTCTCGCTCCGAGGAATGCCGCTACTCTCTTAGTTGGCCTTGTATTACAATGCAGTCTCGCGAATGGTATGATGGTAACATGCGCGGATGGCAATCTGCCCGTGGCTGTTATAAGGCAGGCGGAGTGTGCCTTTAAGACTAGAAATACACCTAGATGAAGAAATGGCACTGATAAATGAAACACAAATTAAACATTTGAAATCTGTTAATCTAGGAAAATGTCATTTTGATTTAAACAGCATTGCGCTACTTTTTTTTTCTGTTACAGCATGACATAGCACTAGAATATTACAACGCATGATGTAATACGAACCCAGATGGACAAATTCTACATAAGCCAACGTGGAACAATGTATTTGTAGTTCTCACACTCTTGGTTACTCTTGGTTAAGAATTTAGTAATTTATTAATATATTTGTCCCTCGCAGCCCTGATTGAAACTAAACACAACTCGTGCCGTTATGGCTTAAAGGGCAATGACATCCATTTTGACATGCATGTTTGACTTTTGGATCACTTAAACAATAACTAAACACAAGAATTGCGGTAAGAATATGTTACGTTCGTCCTATATAACAATTTAATTACTGTATCACCAAAACACGACACGGAGGTCGCCATTGTTTTACTGGAACGCGCAGAAATTAATGCCGACAGACGGATCTCTTCGATTTCGACTCGCAGCCGTTTGAGATATCTGTATTGACTGTGAGCTCTGACGGCCTTAGCTGGCCGGCAGTGTAGTGGCCAGCTAAGGCCGTCAGACGCTTGAGCTCCTCACAGTCAATACAGCTATCTCAATCGGTTGCGAGTCGAAATCGAAAAGTAACATCTGTCAGCATTAATTTCTGAGCGTTCCAGAAAAACAATGGCGATCTCCGTGTCGTGTTTTGGTGATGCAGTAATAAAATTGTTATATCGGACGTAAGTAACGTATTCTTACCGCAATACTTGTGTTTGTTATTGTGTAAGTGATCCAAAAGTCAAACATGCATGTCAAAATGGATGTAATTGCCCTTTAAGGAATGAAAGCATAATTGTCATTTGTTGAAGTGTATTGTGTTCAACTTGCAAATCTCGTAAACGTAGCCTTCTGTAATATAAATCTCTAGAAAGAAGCGACAGTAACGCCTTACTGTTTAGGAGGCTATCGTCTGGCGCCAGTCATTGAGCTAGCAGCAAGGTGCACTGAATATACGCGGAGATAAACATTAGCGTAGTTTGTCAAGTCAATGCTGCGAGTGCGAATTTTCTTGGACCTAAAAAAATGATCACTTTTTGGGATTTTTTGGCAACTGCTGCAATTTTCACCAAGTGGAATCTTTTCTTTTCCGATTTATAACCTTAATATACAGGGTGATCCAACTAAAGTGTTTGAGCCAATATCCCGTGATTGGCTAATGAGAGAATAATGATGATAGAAATGCAGTGGTGGGTGTGATGGGGGATGTTTGCATGAGAAAAAAGGAATGACCTTGAATTAATATTTAAAGGTCATCCTCGTGCCATCTTCCAAACGAGATACGATACGGCAAAAAAGTAAATTAGAAAGTTGGACGCAAGGACACAATATGACCAACAACAAAAACAGATTAACAATCGGATAATAAATAAAATAGTTAACGATGATGTTTAAAAGCTAACTCGGAACATGCTGGCTGTACTGTAGTGAAGCCAACTTTTCGGCAGCTAGCTTCACTACAGTGCAGCCAGCATGTTCAGAGTTAGCTTTTAAACATCATCCTAACTATTTTAGTTATTATCCGATTGTGAATTGTTTTTTTTTTTGTTGTTGGTCGTATTGTGTCCTTGCGTCCAACTTTCTAATTTACTTTTTTGCCGTATCGTATCTCGTTTGGAAGATAGCAGAGGATGACCTTGAAAATTAATTCAAGGTCACTCATTTTTCCTCGTGTAAACGTCCCCCATCATTGCATTTCTATCATTATTATTCTCTCATTAGCCATTCTCAGGATATCGGCTCGTAACACTTGAGTTGGATCGCCCTGTATGTTAGGAATTGGACAAAACAACGTTTTTTAGGCCTAAGTAATCCGCTCTGTTAGCGTAGGCTTGACTACAGACGCCATTGTTTTTGTTTTTTTACCTCCCTTGTATCCAGTGCCCCTTGCCGCTACTCAACGACCAACTACGACTAGCCTCGTTACCAGTATGGCGTTATTGCATGTTACTTATTTTTTTGTCTATTGTTTTTTTTTTTTTTACTAGTTCTGTTATTATTAGGGTATTCCGAATATTGTATTCTATGTTTCGCCCAGCCGTATGGCATTGAGGCATTATTGCAGAAATAAAGCAAAAAGTTTGATATATTAAATGCGGTCGATTTCAATATGGCTTTTGGTTTTGAGCAGTAGCACTAGTGGAGATTTTGGTACATTAAGATCGTTTGCGTTTCTAAATTATTTTTGGTGAGTGATTTAGTACACAAAAAGAAAATAAAGCATTTATTTATTTACAGGGTTGAGGGAGATATTCAATAAGGAAATCCTTCCCTCCCCTTGCTTACCATAAACCCTACACGAAAGTTTGGCGTTTGTGTGATATTTACGACAATATCGTGTATTTACGATAAATATTAACGACTCGGATAATTATGATGACTTCGTGAAACTGAACTGGTTTATAAAAAAAAGATATGAAAACGTCAAAATGATGCGGGGAAACTAGTTGTAAAAAGCTAATTTGTCGTGGAATATTAACAAAACGGATACAGCGTAAGAAAAAAAAACTGATTTGATCTTGATAGACTAGTTAATTAAATGAGTAATTTAATTATTAAATTTAATGAGTAATTACCCCTTATTCATTTGAATGAGTAAAATGATTCATTAAATACTAATATTATTTACTGATTCAAATTACTCATTTAATTATTTTTACGGTATATGTAGCAACGCGCACTTGGCCGCGGCGGCCACTGGCATTCCGAGCGGAGTGCAGGCGCCAACAGGGCGACCACACTTGCTCCGTGTTCATTTTTCGCCACGTGATCGAGAATTATCAATGAAAAACAGATGTGGCTGCGCGGCACATCGCCGTGTTGTTTGGCCGCGATGACCACTGGCCGCGTGACCTTGCCGCCCAGTGCGCGGGAGCCCTTACTCAGTTATTTTACTCATTTACATGCTCATTTAATTATTAAAAATTACTCATAAAGTTACTCATTTAAATGCGTAATTAAATAATTATTTTTTTTTAGAAAATGAGAGATAATTACTATTTGATGCGGTGGAGAAATAAAGCATCATTTTTATTTTTTAAATTTCAAGTCTCTTTTAGGTGGTTTTATTAATCTGGAACAGAGGGATGACTGAATAGCTTTCTTGCCCTTAAATTTTTAGTGATATGTTTTCCTATATATACGTATTGTGAACGAAATATTTGATATCGCCAATACTTACCCCAAATCACTAAGTTGAGACGTTGTTTCCCAGGCCGGAAAGTGTCCTCCTATATAATCAGTGCTGTGACCAGCCAGAATTGCATCTGGTTCTGCTCTATCTACACTTTTGAAAGAAGTCTGGTTGTGAATGTTACCAGTAATTTGGAGAGTGCCTTCAAGACACATTGTCACCAACAAAAAAAGCACAAGACTTTAACGTGGTGCCATCTAGCAGCAGTGATATCGTTAACCTTTACAGCTTGCTCCCAGGTGCACGAGGGCTCACCAAATTTTCACTCGATAATTAAGGAGGCACGTGGCGTGTTTGTTTCTTTTAAAAGAAATGGCGCCGTTCACTCCTGTGCCTGATGCAAGCGAGTGTTAGGTAGTAGTACGAGATATTGCTATTCTATAGACACTCATTCGAAGACAAACTGCCATTTGGCTTCATAGATTCAAGCTTTACGCTTCAGGGAAGCCTCAATGATATAGAGCACGAGATAGAGAGGACATCGGCGTTCTCGACATAACTAAACGAAATAATAACATTTGATCTTTGCATTTAAACCCTAAGGATAACGTGCAACCCAAAAACAAAAGGATTTTGTCAGTGACACACGTTAGCTTCATTAAAAATAGTCTCGACGCCATGTTGCATGGATGAGTAGGC
Source organism: Lithobius niger (assembly GCA_023313725.1). Lineage (NCBI taxonomy): Eukaryota > Metazoa > Arthropoda > Chilopoda > Lithobiomorpha > Lithobiidae > Lithobius > Lithobius niger. The sequence goes on along the minus strand of JAHWFP010054563.1, from coordinate 28,441 downwards.
TTAGTCTCGAACCAAATTCTCCGTTACTTGCGAAATTAAAACTGCAGGTAAAAATAAAGTTAGGCCTAAAAGCTAGCAATTATGCCTAAAATCTAAACAAGGCCTCAAAGGCCACATTTTTAATCGGCAATTGTGGTGGTTACTGCTTTTAGACTATATAATTGAGATCGCTGTTGCAGTACTGGATGTATAGAGTTGTGCACCTCAACATATACGGGAAGTGGCAGAAATGTACATAAAACCGGCTGCGGCGAGGTAGTCACAGCAGCTGCTTGTTTATTTTGTGATGTGCAAAAATTGGTGTCATTTCAACGCTCATTATTTTTCAAACCCGATCAAGTAAACGCTTAGCCAGGCCCACAACCGGGCACCCCTGCAGCCTGACGAAATCGGAAAAAAAAGTAGTTTTTTAAAACTTGGCACCCACGAAAATAAAATGCAGTTTAACAAGGACTTGCCTTTTTTTTTTGGTTTCTTGTTTTATTTGCTGAATTTTTAATTTTAATTGCTTTTGTTTCTGTGGGAAGGGTATTTTTTAATTGTTGGATGGAGGGGGGGGGAGGGGGGGGAAAGACCCTCTTCGTTATAATTCTGGTGTGGGAGTATAGAAAAATTCCTAGCTACGGTCCTACGTGTAGACGTTAGCTGAAATTCAGTCACTACAAAAAATAAAACACGCAAAACAAACTTTGTCGTTTATTTCCGCAAACTTGACTCTTTTTTTTGCGTCAGTTGTCAAAGGATACCGCACATAATTGAAACAACTGTTTTTATAGGGCTCGTGACGCTTTTTTAAGGTCTTGCACTCTTTCACGGCCGAGTGCTAAACCTAGGAAATATGCAACCAAAAAATTATTTGGGGGAAATCTCTTGGGGTTTGGCGTGCTGTGATGTCAGAAAATATGAAAGCGAAAATATGCGTGTAATTGCGTAAAAGGAAGTATACAAAAGATTTTAAGTGTTTTTACTGTGTTTAGGATTGTTCAAAAGGAACAACATCGATTTATTAAACCAGGCACTGATTATTATTATTATTATTTTTTTTTTTTCGTATTTAAAGCATGGAAGATATTTCGAGTTACATGCACGAGTTCAGTCAGTGTTGCAATGCTGTCCAGCACAAACTTATTGAAACCAGAATCTTGTAAAGACTTGAGTGCCGTCAAACAGGAGTGTTGGAGATTGGAAAGGCTCTTTGCGTGGCGTATGACGTATTACAGCTTCCATCTCTGGCATTTTTTGTAGAACTAAATGCGTCCACTTTAACAGGGTTCATACAAAACCTGGAAAATCTGGAGAATCTCAGGAAATAGGGAAATTTCAGGGAAAACAAGAAATTTTTTGAAAATCGGGGAAAAGACAGGGAAATTAAAAAAAAAGGCCTTTTTGTCTGATCTCTAAGTTCCATTGAATTAGTAGATCAGAAACAAAATACTAGGATGTAGCAAATACCGTATTTTAATTTGTGCGTAATATGTTCAAGTATTTTAGAAAATATAACTTCAATAAATCAAATATTGGGCAATTACCAATATCTGTGAGTGATGAAAATGCTTTAGTCCCTTCTGGACTAGTCTCTAAACACCTATTTTCAGGGATGTTGGATTATTTTCGTACAAATATTAACGAATACATTAGCTACTGCCTGTTTCGCTAACTAAACATCTTGTAAACACCTGGAAATTGCCATTGGATGCACCTGGAAATGGAAAACCTGGAAATGTCAGGGAAATTAAGAATTTAAAAATTGTCTGAATCCTGTTTAAAAGAAATTAAAAACAAATCCGAATGGTATTATAGTTCAGTTGGTGGGCGGAAAAAAAAGTCTGTGGAAAAAGTTCCTGGGAAAAAAGATCTGGGCACCGTTTTGTGGAGAAAAACAAAATGGATAACAAAAGACTTAAGAAATTGGTTTTTTTTTTCGTGTTCGATTTTTTTTTTTGTAGGTTAGGTTCGGTTAATTCAGTTGCCTCAGCTAGAGTTTCACCTGGCAGGCAAAGGAGTCTCACCAAGAAATGTATTTTGTCTGCAGCTTGTTTGTTCCCCCCCCCCCCACCTTTTTTTTCGCCTCATTTTTCTCCCAGGTCTTTTTTTTTTCCAGGATTTTCTTTCCACGGGTCTTTAGTTAGCAGACGTTTTTTTTTCGCAGAGACTTTTTTCCCTTGACCTTTTTTCCCCCCTTACCTTTTTTTTTTAGATTCGTTCAGTCGTTAAATCTGTTGGTTTCCAGTCTCAAGTCTCTGCTGGTGGTTTAATCTAAGCAGTGGTTAAACTTTTATTTCAATATATTGGCCTCCAAATATGCATTCTTCACATCTCATTTTTTTATGCACTCCTGCTAAAACTTTTAAAACGGCTCTCAGATTTCTTCGGAAACGGAAGGACTCCGTAATTTTTTTGTTGTTGTTGTTTGTAGTAGCCGATTTGAATGATTTTTTGGGAGTTACTGTCTTTGGGGTGCGCTGTTTCCCAGCTAATACTCCACCATTATTACATAAGACAGTTAAACACGCCAAATTAGGCTGTCAACATTGCTGAAGAAAAAGCCAAGTCCAACGGAGCTTGCCTAATGTCCATACTGGCTGGTGGTCAGTTTGAACAGAGAAAGCCATATGCCGTAGTTTACGACCAGATCCGTAAAGGGCGCACCTAGCGGCGTAAGGAAAAATGTTTGGGGGTGGGTGGGGTCGGGTGAGGTGGCTATCATTTGGTCAATGCTCTCCCGAACGCGCGCGCGCTTTGGCTTTCAGCCCTGTGCTCTCATACACCAATTACGTGTGGCGATGTGACGTGGTGTGCGCTATGTTGGATGGATAGCCGACCATTGTTATGTTAATGGCCAATTACGTTTTAAACTGATGGTCTTTAAAGTCTGGTACAATAAAAGTATGAATAAAAAAGGAGTAGAGGCTCTATCGTCGTTGTTGTGCATATATACGTGTTGTTTCGGTCTGGTTTTTGTAAAGGAAAGGTGTTGTAGGCTATGTTGTCGTTTTGAAATTGATGGAGGATTCAGAATTTGGGCTGGGTCGTTTTAGAAGATGAGGGAGAGGCTTGGAGTGTTTTTTTTCCTGTTAAAACCTTTCCTTTTTTTTTTAAATATTTGAGGAGGAAAGTAAATAAGGGGGAAAGAAATCGGCAAGAGGCGTTCACCCCTCTCTCAACTTTTCCTCTCCTTAAAAAAAATAAATAAAAATAACAACAAAAAATTCAAAACTTTTACGGCCGGGCGTGTTTGTGTTGCAGATGTGCAGATGGTGTTTTTTTAACTTTTTCTTTTTATTTGTTGTCACTCTTTTTGTTGCAGTAAGTTACGCTAAAAAGTACATAAAACGTATCAATATTGGTTTTTCTCCACAGGACAAAAAAAAAACCTTCGTCGTAGGGCAAAAAGAAAAGGATATTGTTGCGACTGTCGTTAAAATGATGACTGTAGGGACTTTTTCCCCATTACGCCCAACGGGCCAATTTTTTTTCGTAAACAGTTCAGCAAAACTCGATACATAACTCTCCATGCAGGTCAGCAGCGTACAGAAAAAAAAACCGTTTAATCCAACAAAAGTCACCTAACCTAACCTAACCAACCTGACCTAACCTGGCTTAAAGGGATATACCTCCCAGCGCCATTTTTCTCGATCCTCCATATCAAGTACAGCCCCAAAGGTCTATTTACTTACCGTTAGTCTTTCCCTTGCTAAAAATCCGTTTTAAAAATGTGGCGTCTAGGAGATTTTCTGTTGAATATTGTTAACTATATTTAAGAACGACCCGTCACTAAATGATGCAATGCGCGCGTACAATAAACATGACGTTTCATCTCTGTGTGTAAATCTACTAATTTTCTAATAATTACCATGAGCTCTACAATATAATAGACTAATGCGGTAAAAATTAAAATTAATTATTCCAATAGATCGCCGAAGCAAAATTATAAGACACTAGTCTAGAAAAATATAATTTGTGATTTAAAAATACAAGAATCATTCCGGTTTGTGACGACACGATCAATGGGTTCACGGTAGCTGGACTATTAGGCGCAATGCCAATTGAGACAGTAGCTATGTTTTCGCTGCGAGGAACGAAGCTACCGTCTAAGTTAACCTTAGCTGAGGTGAATACGCGGATGTGAGTGTTGTGAGGCAGGCGGAAGGTTATAAGGCAGGCTGGATGTTGCTTTAACCTAATAACAACAACAACAGATTAGCAATAAAGTCATTTTACACATAATCACAACTAGTGGTTGCTAAGCAACGAAATTTCGTAGCGAGATCCGGCCCGCCTATCTGAACTGTTAACGAAAAAAAAATATGCGGCCCGGGCCTATCTTATAGAGCGGCACCTTTTTAGGCCAAAAGAAATTCGTTATGGAATTTAATTCATTGAACATAACATACTAGTTTCCTACAGGAATTTAGCAAAGCATACACCATATAAATATAAATTTATATATATAAAAAAAACAACAAATTGTACCGCATTTAACAATAGTTCCATATCCAATGTAATTTTCGACAATATTAGGAAAAAATAACGTTGTGTTTATTACTAAAAGGGGCCGCTGGCCCCTCGCTCCCGGAGGGGGCTCGTTCATCGACTCCTGAAAATACTAATCCAAAAACCTACTCCCGAGTTCCCACACAAATCACTCACAAAAATCCCCTGACTCTCCCAAGGTTCCCAGACGTAAAACTTGAGTTTTTCCCTGTCTGATGATAAAATATCCCTCGCAAAATATCAGCAAACAGTTCTACTGTGATCGGCCCCAAAAAAAAGCTGCCATCGATCGTCAATTTTAAAGGAAAACAACAGCTATAGACTAGGTGTACAGCAATTGAAATTCGTGATTGTGGTATTTGGAAATTTGTGCGAGTCTACTTTACGTGACTGTTCAATAACTTCTGTTCACTCAAATCCCCCGACTTTCCCCAAGTTTTCCCTGGCCAAAATAAATTCCCTGACTTTTCCCAGGTTGTCTGGTGACCTTGCTACTCACATTATTCATCAAATTCAAAAATAGCGTCGATAGTAAAAAAGAGGTCGAACTTAAGCATTTGGATGGAGGAAGCCGAAGGAATGTCCTCTGGTAAAGAATTCCGCAGTTGCGTACGCCTGTGTGCAAAGGAGTTTTTCATAACTTGATAGTCGATAGATTTTAATTTTCAATGATGAGCTACGTGTCTGAACTATTTCACACAAATAATTAGGAAGGTTTACACAACAATTGAACCTCTTTTACATAAATACGAGGCCTTCCCCCTTTTTTTTTGCTTCCAAGTTAAGGAGTGGAGGCTCATCTTTTCCAGGCGCTATGTGGGACTGTATGGAAGTCGGGCATATTGCGGACAAATTTAAATTCCTGCCAGTCATGCTAGTACACCTGTCCTGGTGTCACTGCCAACGTCAATTAGTACTGACCAGGGTTGTTTGACAGGCTACCAGCCTTATTCAGCAGCATGGGATTTATTCTGGGCATTATCTCTTGTTACTGAGATTGATCGAAGGCTCACCGGTTTGAATCTCTGGGTTTTGCCCTTCCATTACTCAACTGAAAATGACATGCAGAAATACTGCAGAAAATTTGCAGTTTTTCTGTTAAGCAGCAAAAATAAAACTGCACAAAATTTGTACAATGTCGGTACAGAATTGGAGACAAATTCTGCAAAAAAAGTGCAGTGTAGAAAAAATTTGCAATAACTAAGACACATACACAACAATACATAACTCACCATACATATTTACACGCAACCTTTCTGCGTAATAATGAAGGTTTTTGGATTAGCCTATATACCAGAAACTGTTTTCTATTCAAACTGGAGTCTTGCACACGTTGTGTAGATTTATAAATTACAACTGTCCCCAAGATTTACGAACAAATAATTACCTCACTCGAATGAATTAGCTGCAGTTGTTTGTTTACTACTATAGTAAAACTAATTACTAAATTCAGTATTAGAAGAGGGAAGAATAAATTCTGCAAATAATTTGCAGAAAATCTGAAGATAACGTACAGTAGGCGACTACTCGCACATAGACAGCAACTAACGGAAACGCAACTGCAACATGAGTTGCCGTATCATGACAATTGATCGTGACTGGGCCAACATCATTTGCCTCATCACTCGTGACCTAAACTTTCGATCGGCGTTCACTTGGTTTGGAGAAGAAAACACTGACCACTGGGCTGTAATGACTCGCTTTGCTCGGGGCTCCCAGGTAACCTTCACAAAGCTCGCTGTTGGCCCAGAGACTTAAAGGTGCCTACTCACCGAATAACAGGTAACGGCATCTAGCGACGTCTATCATTATTTAGTTCTATGTAGCACTTGATTTCAACAATTGGAAGGAATTCACAGAAGAAATTTCTTTTGACACAACAAACTATTCTTTATATTGCTCGAAGATTCTACGGTGGTGTAGCCTATCTAGGAGTTGAATACGTATAATGGCGCCGTTAACCATTGAATGTAAAGTTGGTGCGTCCACGTGCGCCAGAGAGCAAGCGGTCAAGATTGACGATATCACTGTCACTAGATGGCGCGTATCTAACGGTTCAAAATTTGCGTTTCAAAACGGTCGATATATAGAAAAAAAAAGACGCCCGTGATGTCGTTAGGCTTAACTTTACCGCTTGCTTCCAGGTGCTCGTGGGCCCACCAACTTTACACTCAATAATTAAAGAGGCACGTGGCTTGCTTGTTGTGTAAAAAGAAATTTATTTGTGTGTTCCTCGCCTGCTGAAAGTAAAGGGCTTGACAGAACTATACCACGCGCCATGGCTGTTTGCTGTGACGTGCATATCACGTGACTGGGCTAGTCCAATCAGACGGCCAAACAACCGTTGTTCTCGTTCGTCATTGGCTAACTCATGGTGACGTCACGGCAAACAGCCATTGCCATTGGTTTAGACAGCAGCAAATGGCTATACATGCTGCAGCTTGTCATGTGGTGCCAATCCCCCCTTTAAAGGCGCCTGTTCACTCATATTCTAAACGCAGCATCCACGGTCCAGATTCTTAGTCATCCAATAGGCTGATGTGGTTAACGTGATCTCGTTTTAGTTACGAAAATCGCGGTGCTGCTGCGAATAGTGGTGTTCCATTTTTCAAGTACCGCCATTTTCTTTACATTGCTCGCAGATTCTACGGTGTTGCACCTAGGAGTTGAAAAGCCACCTTAAAGCTAATAGGATAGATATGCATTGTCTGTATATTGGCTGTGATTTGAACAGGTATCGGACACTGATTAGATATCAACCTCAGTAAAACATAGCTACGGCGGTGTAAAATCATTAACATCAACCAGGAGAGACATAAAGAAGAGCGTGTGCAACACGACGGAGTGTCTACGTTAATATTACCGTATGTTCCATCTGTCGTTTTCGGTTTCGATCCCATGCGGAGACATTCGTGGAACAACTGGTCGTAACCATTTTCTGGGATAATATATGTTAAAAATTCGTTATATAGGTGCGGCCTTCTGGCCAAGGCCAACTGAGGTAGAAATCGTGTGCTTGGCCTCCTGGTTCACCGCCAGTTCACGCACGTTGAAAGTGGACGCCTTTTTAGCGCTGATTTGGAAAAGAAACTTTATAGCTTCTCTCGCAGATGACCTTGTCACAAGGATGGAATTATGGAGCGGTGGTTTTTCGTGGACACTCCCCACGTCTACGGACGTGATGCATTTATTAGCTCCTGTCTGAACGTTTAGCACAATAAGAAAATTGGTGGAAAATGTTGGCTTGCTTAGTTTAGACAACGCTAGTGTTGTAGATCCACCCAGAAACAGCTAGAGCGAGTAAGACTAATGTTTTAAAAATAAAATTGTTTATTTTACACACATCTTGCTGTTTTCTTCGCAGGTGGTACAACGTCTAGTGGCTTCTTCTTAAATTAAATGATCCAACTCTTTGATGCCAGAGGATTTATAAAGATGTTCCTGAATTAATTGTATTGTTACTTTTTCTAACGTTATGTGCGTGTATATTTAAGTGTTCTGTATGGTTGCTGCTAAAATACTGAGGAAAGATATTTCACTAATAAAACTGTTTTGAACGTAATACTGCAAAATGATGTTTTCTTACAGTTTGGAGACTACGATATCATGTATTGTGTTGGGGGGATTAGTGGAGTAGGACAGTTTTACGGACAAGGAGGATGGGATCGATTATTGTAGAATTTGTGACGTCACAGATTTTTAAAATTTGTTTTGTTGATCTACATCATTAAAGACGTATGACGTGTGTGCGTGCGTACGTGCGTGTGCCTCTACTCCTCTGGAACCAAGGCATCTATAAAGATGGGAGTAGGACCAAATAAAAGATAATTAAATTACGCGTCGGTTACACCTATTTTAATCGCTTTATTGTGTGCCCGGCGTATCGTGAGTCCTGCAAGTATTTTGTGAGCGGCTACGTCTTCCTGGATGGGGTGGCTTTAATCGATGGCCGCCATTGTTTTTGTAACCATCTTGGATATCAACAAGGCACTCTACTACTGAAAACGTACAATCGATTATCTGTGTTCGTTTTGAGGAGAACTCAAGATAGGCCGCGGACACTATAGTTTGATTTTATGACCCTCAAATATGCGAAAAACCCAGAAAACGTCAAGGTTTTTTTTTTTTTTTACCCTCATGATGTTTGTTCATGACGTCATGAGCGAAGCGAGCGATGTGGCTAGTTTTACGTATGTATTGCCGATGGTGGGAGTCATGGAATGTCAGGCTTTGAGCGTAGCGGGTAGTAAGAAAACAAAAAAAAACTGGAGGGTAAATACAGTCGAAGCATAAATAAAGGAACTTTCAGCGGTCAACATTTCTAAAAATACCTTGGCGTCTCTAACCCCATAATGTAAGTGCTCATACACTGATTTGACTGAAGTGATTTTAAGAAAACTTTGGCGCCATGAGGTATGTCTTCATCTTCTACTGTGAATAGGCATAAGAAAAGCGTATTTGTCGTTAAGACTTATTTTTAGACCTTGAAGGTGAATCTAAGAAAAAAGGTCCCTGGTAAAAAGGTTCAAAAAAGGTCCAAAGTCTACACACGCCGGGAAAAATTAGGGAAAAAGAAATAAAGATAAAAAAAAAGCTGCCAGAAAATATGTTTCATGTTGGAACTTGTTTGTCTGGTTGGTGAAATTCGAGCCAAGATAACTGACCTAACCTATTAAAAAAGGTGAGGGAAAAAAAGGCCAAAGAATAATAAAACTGCAACATAAAATAAGTTTTCCGGCGAAACTACTTTGCCTGCCTGGTGAAATTCGAGCCATGCAACTGACTTACCTTACCTATTAAAAAAAAATACTGGAGAAAAAAATAAATTTGTATGATTTTTTTTTTATTCAGCAGTTTATTTTTCTCCACAGACTTTTCTTTTCTGTAAACTCCCTCCCCCCCACTTACCTTTTATCCTCAGATCTTTTTTTCAGGTACCTTTCTACACCATAGGCCTTTTTTCCTCGGAGCTGTTTTCGACCTTCTACAGAAGTTCAATTATTTAATTTGTCTGGGTTTTGGGTGGCTTAGCAGTTTGTTAATTTCAAAGGTGGAGTTTTTTTGAAATCGTTTCGTCATTTGGTTTAATTTAGTTTAATTTTTTTTTACCTAAATCATTCAATCATTTCAATAAAATAAAATGAAATTAAAAAAAATGATGATGAAACTACCCCTTCCTAGATTGGAGTTAAGGAGTTGCTCCTCTCGGTAACGCCCTGTGGGCATCCCCTGACTACCATTTACCCTCTATTCTTCGCCCCCCCCCCCCCCACACAACAGTGCATACAGCGAGTAACCTATCCAAAGGTCTTTCACTGACGAAATCGAGCCCCGAGTCTCAAGCATCGTGGTTCATTTTATTTCTGTAGCCGGTCGTAGGCTAGCTGCAAGACGTAATATTGCTTTTCTATTGGTTGTTGATTTAAGGGCCTCCACTGACGTCACAATGTAGCTCAACGGTGTACGCACATGCGCACAAGTGAAACCGGAAAGTCTTCCAGTGACGTCATGTAATACGCTAATGAATGACCAACCTTCATCGTTCCAACGATCTTGTAAAAAAAACGACGGCCTTCTTTAATCAAGCCAATACCCTATGAGAGCGTGTTTCTTAGGCCTACATAAACGTAGTGCCAAGATTAATTCCACAATATAAAATATATATGGATTGGTAGTCTGTCCAATCTATAACGCTGCGAAACATATTAAGGTTGTAAATAAAATTTTAAAAAGATTCCACTTGCTGAAAAATCAGCAGTCGCCAACAAATCCTAAAAATGAGAATTTTTTTTAGATACAAGAAAGCCGCTCTCACAGCAGTGGCTTGACAAACGTCGCTAATGTTTTTACCTCCGTGTGTATCGAGTGCCCCTTGCAGTTACTTCGACGACTGGCTAGCCTCGTAGCCAGACGTTTATTTGGGACAAAAACTCAACAGTCTTGCCGATTTTTTTTTTACTAAAGTTCGGCTGAAGGACATTTAACGTTGCTTCCCAAGGTAACTCGCCGTTAATTATCATTGTGAACGGACCTTTGTGTAAATCGCGCTGGTGGGTACATATTGAGATCAGTGGTGCGTCCTCTAATACTGATCATTGATGGGCTAACCCAGTGAGGTCGCTATTTTATTTCTTAAGCTCGCAGCGGCTCGCCGAATTACTTCACCTACTTTATCAATAAATTAAGTTTGGAAATGTAGGTTAGAAGGGTGATTAAGTTACTGGCGAAGTGGAAAGTGAGATCGTCAGTAGAAAGTGATGACGGTCGTCTTGCCGCCGGCCAAGCCTGCAGGATCGCAATCTAAATCTCACGAATATAGGTCAGAGCCAAGGCTTTTGATTTGATCGTTTCATTTGATCTCCACAGTACGGCGCCGCGCCAGCTTGCAGAAAAGAAAAGCGCTCCAGTGGCCATCCGCTAATCGCTTTAATTTTATATTGTCTCTGTTTATTCGGTGTGGGGGATAAAAGGGACAATGATAGTGTTATCGTTGATGTCTTTTGAAAATAATAATTAAAACGAGTCGAAACCGGAAAAGGTTAGCAGGAAGAATGTTAGAAAAATATTTATCTATGTGCCGGCCTACGCAAACTCGCCAAAATAGATTAAAAGAAAGTGTCCTGTAGTGCAGGGCAGTACGTAGCAATAACGCAATCTTTATTAAAAATAAAAAAATGTATAGGGTTTAAATTCTTGTTTAAATGGAGTTGTCAGATTAGATGCATACATAGGGATCAAATAATATTAACTAAACAATCTTATTTTTGGATATTTTATTTACTGGGGCTGCAGCCCAAGGTTATGCGCCCACCCTGCAAGCTACAGACAAAAACTACAAACCATTACAACCTTTGCTACTACCAATAACAAACAATATTAGGAACGTATTACAACAATTCTTTCTAATAATGAGGGGATTTGATGATTGTTGGCACTGAACTGAAAACGTTACTTTTAATGGTTAAAACCATGCTGCAGATAAATGCAACTGTTAATATTAAAGGGATATACCTCCCAGCGCCATTTTTCTCGATCCACCACATCAAGTACGGCTCCAAAGGTCTATTTACTTACCGTTAGTCTTTCCCTTGCTAAAAAACCGTTTTGAAATGTGGCGTCTAGGAGATTTTCTGTTGAATATTGTTAACCATATTTAAGAACGACCCATAACTACATGATGCATTGCGCGTGTACAATAATCGTGACGTTTCACCTCTGTGTGTACATATACTAATTTTCTAATAATTACCACGAGATCTAAAATCTTAACAGACTAATGCGGTAAAAATTAAAATTAATTATTCCAATAGATCGCCGAAGCAAAATTATAAGACACTAGCCTAGAAAATTATAAATTGTGATTTTAAAATACGAGAATCATTCCCGTTTGTGACGGCACAATCGTTGACTTGATTCTGTCTCGTGTATTATTCCCAAAGCCAATCGAGACAGCAGCTATGCGAGGAACGCAGCTACCATCCCAGCCGACCTTGGCACTGTAATTGCTCGGATGATGATCTGCGCGTAGATGTAATTTCGCACGCGGAATGTTATAAGGCAGGCTGGGTGTCCCTTTAATATTAAACTGCTGGCTAAAGGGTCTGTCGTTGTGGACCAATAAAATTAAAGGATTAGTGAAAATTGGTTAAATATTGAAAAAGCTATTTTCCTTTCTGCCTCTCACACAAAAAATTGACAAAGTCGGCGGCTGAAGGTTTGGACTTTGTTGTACAAAGGCGGATTTCGTTTTTTTTGGTGGAAATACATACAGTGTAGATGGATAGACAAGATACGTTTATTAACTCCAAAGCATTTCATGAGGTACATTGGCGACGAAATTACAAGAGTGGAAATCAGTGTCTCAGCGTAAACTCGTGTGCAACACAGAACCATCAAGAGAAATAATTAAGGTGTCAATAGGTAACAACCGGAAAATACGTCAAATAAAAAAAAACACAAAAAATGTAAGTTAAATTGTATGTCGTATGTATGTGCATGGAGCACGGGTCGGGAAAAGCGCTGATTGAGTGAGAGAAGCGAACGAAAATCTGTGTTTGTTAGCCAGTGTGTGCATAAATACACAGACCGGATACACGCCTTCCGTGAGAGCAAGCCATCCCGATGTTGCAAACGGCGTATCAAACACCACCAGCTAGTTTTACATTATTAGAAAACAAAACGAACTCGTTTGATGCTAAGGCAAGGTTTAACTGATCCGAAGTCAAGGCAGCAAAGGAACAGAAATAAACTTTCCTGTAAGGTTTCAGATACTGCAGTGTTGCCGTTCTGTTTAGTCCACGTGAAACCTTATTGCTGTATTCAAATGTTTGCACCATTTTTACTTTTGCACACGATGGATGAAAAGCTAATGATTGGTGCATTGCACTTGGATAAACGACATCGCTGGAAAATGTTTAAAAACTAATCGTTCAGGGTTCGTGCGAGTCCATGAAAACCTGGAAATGTCCTGGAAAGTAATAATGAAATTCCATGCCTGGAAAAGTGCTTGAAAATCTTCAAAATGATATACGTATCATCAGTAGGGTGATGAACGGAAAGTAAACAACGTGACTGAAGAACACTGACAAAATTTAGCCACGAAAGTAGTCTAGTTACATCATTTACATTATTTTTCCTTTATTTGAGCGTGAAAAGTTTTGAAATTTGGGTTCTGGCTTTAATTGTATTTACGTGTATAATGGTTGCATACAGCAGTAAGGTTTCTCAGTGGCAAATATTAAATGACGTCATGCACGAAGGATGGTTTTTTTTTTTACACAGTAAGGATCGCTGAGCGCTCAACAGAGCAGTGACATTTGCCGCCATATTGGCACCAGTATGGGTTTTGGAGGGCATAACTACAAGGTGCACTGCATAACAATGGAGGGAAAAACAACGGAAGAGCGGATTTCTTAGGCTTAAAATAACGTTGTTTTCTCCAACAACAAAAATCGCGCGTTTTAGGTCTTAAGAAATCACTCTTCACAGCATCGGCTTCAGTATGGCGCCCTTCTGTTTCTCTCTGCAGTGCCCCTTGCAGCTAACCCATTAAGGCTCCAGCATAGAGTTATATACAATAATACTACGTCGTGTCACTGCCCTATAGATGATTTGCAAAAACGACCAAAGGAAGAAATTGTTAAAAATGAAAAAGTAGGGAAGAGAGACGGGAGTGGAGGGAAGCAACTTCATTGTATTTTATTATAAGTTTTAAACTGGGAGTATTTCTTCGACTCAGTACAGTTTTGTGTTAGGGCGCTATCCTATTAAAAGGTTGTGAGTTCGAATACCGTCCGAACTTAGAAAAAGGGGTTATTAATTTAGGAAGTATAGCTAACACTAAGCAGGCATGTCTATCCAGCAGCAGTAGTCATCACTTTGTCAGTAGATCCGATAAATCACGCACCTTGTTACAATTTTTACTCGCCACATGCCAAATACATCTCGAACAATTTACGGTTTTTCTAACTTACGCATTTACGATATTGTATAGTTTTCTTTAACCCAAGTTTTACTGCAGACAAGGCTATTGTATAGCCCTTGTAAATCTGAGCATAACGTTGCAAACCGTTCATCTCTGTCTTACATGGTTCCCGAGATATTGCTATTTGAGTGACGTTCTATATTGCTAGTCATTTTCATTCGCCAAATGGCGAGTGGCGACCGACGTTAGAAAAGGTTGGTGTTAATAGTATGTATGTCACTTTCATACGTGGTCTATGGTTACAGTTATTTTGATTTACATTTTCAACAAATAAGTAACTTTATTTTGCTCAAGAAGAAAACGTCTTCCTTGTAATTTTGATCAGGCCACAGGATGCGAAATACGCCATTCACTACCGTGTTATGGCTTCCTATGTTAGACGGTGTGCGCAAAAAAACACAGAAAGAAATTACTTTCCCTTGAGGAAATCATTATCCAGTTTGTTTCTTTTTAAAACTATTCCAGCTTCATTGAGTGTATTTACGCTAACCACGGCAGGAACGACTGAAGGGATATGCGCTGATTGAATGGGTTAAGTGAACGAAAATGAGCCAGTTTTAGCCAGTGTGCTCAAAAATTTGATTAAGGCCGCCCGGGCACTGAGCGACTTGGGCGCGCGGCCAGGTTGCTGCAGCCAATGAAAATGATTAGTGCGTGGTTTTACATAAACGGTAAGAAATTTAGTTCAGCGGCGGCAGCGCAAGTGGCGTTTGAGATTTGGGCGGCGGCATGGCGTGGCGGCGCACACCTCTATCCAAAATGTGGTGTGTTGGCCATTGCTTCCAATCCACTTGGGGATGAGGGAAATAGGCCTAAAGTGCGGACGCGTGTGAATTCACGATCAAGGAGTTATGCTATTGAGCGAGGCAACTGCCCTCTTCTCTGTCTCTCTTCAAGAGTTCCAAAACATCTTTCTCGAAAACTCCACCTCACTCATTCAAACAATCTTTTTTTTCTTTCCCCAACTTCGTGCCTTTTAAAGCACGTTTGTTTTTGACGGCCGAAACGTGCGCATTGGGCGTGGTGAATCGCCAACATGTGTTGCTGGAAAGCCCAACAAGCGGGCCAAGCTCACCTCAAAACGGGCGCCAACAAAAATGCCAACGCTTTAATATTACCGCATCCAAGGCTAGGGTCAAACGATTCGTCGTGCCGTCGTGATGGTCGTTTTGAACTTGGCTGGAGCGTGGGCGTGAGACGTCGTGTCACCCTCTGTCCTTCCCCCCTCACGACTTGCCCCCACCCCCTCCTCCAGGATTAAGAGGGTCGGCGGTTAAAATCCAGTTCAATAACCCAGACGCCATTGACCCACTGGCTTCCTCTCTGGTTGCGGGAGAAAGGAACAAAATCGCGTGCTAAACTCAATGAGTGAAATCTCTTCCCAAACATCAATAATATAAAAGTATACATCCTTTCCTTTCACTATAATTATACTTTTTAAAGATCCGTCTTTCTTTCCCCGCCCAGCAACAATCCCGTTTTAATTTTGGCTCATCTTCCTCAGCTGTTTCCTTCCTTGTCCCATCGTATATTGTATTTTTTCATAAAGACGACGATGGCTTCTCCATTTTTATTATTTGCTTTTATTTTTTATTGTTTTCCAAGGTGGTGCATAAATTACGATCACGACCAAAAATTTGGACCACAGCCAAATTTCCATCGTCCAAAAACTTGTTATGTAACGCTTGATTTACCTTGGACATTCCTCAACTTGTTTTACGTTGCTTTTTCAAGTCTGTGGTCTAAGGTTGGAATTTTTGTTACCAAGCAGTCGCATTTACTGGACTTGATCACCGTTCCGCCTTCTCTTTGTCAGGTGCCGTATACTCGCAAGCAGCCTATCACTTCGGAGTCAAACTTACTAAGGCCGTCTAAATGTTGGTGCTTTGGTTTCAGTTTTATCTGACTCTATCTGAGGTCGTGGTGTTGGATGCATCGTTTGCAACATTGGTACGTCTTGGTCACTCAAATATGTCTATTCAATGTCCATGCTTTACCAAACTAAGTTTCTTCTTCAGTCATATTTGTGCGCACACTGGCTAACAAACGTTGACTTTAGTTGGCTCCACTTACTCACTCACTCAGAGCTTCCCCTTAAGTCCCGTAAATATACACAAGGAAGATATACGGTCATTCATTTACTTCAATAAAAATGTATGTTTTATTGTGTGGTTTTTGCGTCCTCAGAATCATCATCTGCACCTCGAACGACATTTTACCTCCTTGGACGTGAAAACTATACAATAAATGACGTACACCGATCCATTTGTTGCAAAACTATGGCTGTAACTATTACTTAACAATGGTTATGTGCCTGGAACCCATTGGCTGGTCGATAAATTGTGATTCTGACTCATTGCCCAATGGCTGCAGCTGAAACACTACACTGGACGATTATCGTGTTGGATATGTTTATTTGTATTACTTCAGTTTTTAGGTTGTATTTTACTTTTTCATTTAACATTTAAACTATAAGCCAGTGGAGTTAACTTGGCGATTGCTTTATCTATTGATATCACTCCTTTGCATGGCCGAACCATTCATAACTAGGCAGCGCCTTTGTACCAGTTTTCGTTTTTAATATGACTTTAGTTTTCTTGATACACGTTTTGTGGGACTTGTAACGCCACGGTCAAGTGGCTGATACAGGATTTTGTAAATTCCAAGTTTTACATCTACGATTATAAACGAAGTACAGGGATTTTCCGTCGTCAAATAAAAACATGGGCTGTTGAGAAGACCCATTTTAAAAAGTTAGCCGTGAACGGTAGTTTTACAACGTGAAAGCGTAAACGTCTTAGTAAAATCTCCGTAATAACTGTATGTACACATGTTGACGATAGCCTAACTGTATAATAACTGTATAACGATATGACCAATGGTCTAAAACTGCCCCAGTAACATGTAGCGCCTAACTAGATCCACTGTAGTTCAACAAACGAGGCAAAGCAAAAGCAGAGACATTTCTGAGGGCATTTTTTGCCTCCTTCCCCCTACCACGACCCGAAGTAAGAATACAACTTTGCGAAAGTAAACAAATAACGCATTTATTGGCGTTCAGAAAATTCTGATAATTGAATTTTGTTTCAATTTGTAGAAAATTAGTTGTTTTATAGGGGAGGCTGCTCACAGCTTTTCCAGGTTTTCCAGAGTAGTTGAGGTTAATTTTCAGGTTATTTACTAAAATTTCAGGAAGGACAAATTTGTCCACACATTTTAACACTTTTACTTATTTTTTTACGGTTCACTTAGTGCAAAAGAGTAGCCTAATTTAATGAACTTTTAGGTATTAATTACAGAAGTATGAGGATAAATTTTATTTTACCACACTGTCTTAACAGAATATGGTTAATGCACTTAGGACTACGCCTAAAATTCAGTGTGGCTTTGGTTTTTCCCCGAGTTTTCCTCGTTTTTTTTGTGTGAAAAATCGGAGAATTCCCAGAGTTTTCTCTAAATTTCAAACGTAGTTCAAATTCCCTTAGTTTTCCAGATTTTTTTTTGTGAAAAATCGGAGAATTCCCTGAGTTTCAAACGTAGTTCAAATTCCCTGAATTTTCCAGATTTTTTTTTTTGTGAATCTGAGAATTCCTTGAGTTTCAAATGTAGTTCAAATTCCCTGAGTTTTCTAGGTTTTTTTTTTTTTAGAAAAATCCGAGAATTCCCTGAGTTTGCCCAGAGTTTCGAACATAGTTTAAATTCCCTAAGTGTACCAGGTTCAAATTGATGGGAACCCTGCAAATTGATGGCATCTCTTCATGGATTTTTGGGGCCCATTTTCAATATTCTTTGTTCCTCTTGCCAACCGAACAAAATTCCAGGTGCACCAATGAGGGGAGGGGGCTTAAACATGTTAAATTTACTTAACTTTTTTTTTTTAATTC
The DNA here is from genome assembly GCA_023313725.1 of Lithobius niger. Taxonomy (NCBI): domain Eukaryota; kingdom Metazoa; phylum Arthropoda; class Chilopoda; order Lithobiomorpha; family Lithobiidae; genus Lithobius; species Lithobius niger. Next base: position 10,579 of record JAHWFP010054563.1, on the reverse strand, counting down.
CTCAGAGTACTCCAGCTTATACTTGGTCTCTTTGTGTTTAGCACCTGGCTTGGTAAAGATCACCAATTACACCACCATGACTTGCACGACGTTCAATTTTTGCCCCATGGCTGTGTTTGATCTTTCTTTGTTTGCGCTACTTAACACTATAAATTACATAATACATTTTTGGATCAGTTCCAAAAAACGTTCCTACCCTTTAAACAAATTACATCACGGTTGTCTTTCACCTTGACGCACGCATACCTCTACAGACGGCCCTTATGTGATCCGTTATATAACAACGAGAACATTCTTCATTTTATTATTACTTTTTTTTTAAGCTGTTGATTCTCAACTGCGCTCCCGCCCCGCCTATCGAGAATTAGCCAGAGGAAAAACGAAAAAACAAAAACGCTGTTTTTACCGACCACTTTGCAACTGTAGGCCCAGACGTACGTCCATCTGCGTGATGATGCAACGAAGCGGATTAATTCTTTTTTAATAATACCCTTGTTTAAAAGACACAAAATGCTTTATCCACTAAGCGTGGTTAATCCTGTCAGCTTCCTCCCTACCTTCCGGATCGTTACCGAACAAAAACAAAACTCGATGCTCGGAATTTTCACACTTGGCTCTTTACGTAACAAAAAAAAGGTAGCAAACAACAGGAAATAAAAGCTCTTACGGCGTTTAACGACATCGAAATTCCCAGTTATTACGTCAATAGAATTTATTATTTTTTTAAATCGCACCAAGTTACGGCATACGGCTGTTGTTCTCTTATGGGGCTCACCCGTAAACAGTTCTCAGTGCACAAATACGGCATTACGTCATTACCAGACAGAACATCGAGCACACATGCTTTGTCTAAAGATGCGGTTCCTGCTTCCCGGCCCGAAAGCTTCTTTCCTTGCCTTCGTTTCGTTTACGTTAACCCAGCAATCGAAGAAGCGATCAAATCCATAAACCTGGATCACAACATTTCATCTTCTAGAAAACTGGTGATGATTTACCTCCTGGGAGGGGGGGGGGGGGTCCACATCCCCCCCCTGGGGGGGGAGGGGGGATCGCACACACACACAAAAACACTGACAAAAGGAAAAGTCATTTTGTTACTAAAAAATGACATTTTCAGTAGCCAAAATTGCTGTAGAGGTGTATTAAGCACACTAAGACTATATTATTTAAATATTTTCCAGTGATTTTAGCCAAGTATAGAATGTATCAATCATTAGCTGATCTATCGTAGTGCAAAAGTAAAAATGGTAAAAACGTTTGACTAAAGCAGTAAGGTTTCACGCGGACTAAACAGTACAGCAAAACTGCAGTAACTGAAACCTTACAGGAAAGTTTATTTGTGTTCCTTTGCTGTTTTGACTTCAGATCAGTTAAATCTTGCCTCAAGCATCAAACGAGTTCGTTTTTGTTTTATAACGGGGTAAATTATTTCTAGTGTCATCCGGTGAATAGTTCTTTAAAGCCACTTTCTAAAAATGTATTTTTCACCATGGGGTATTTTTCATGTTGCACGTGTTGATGTTGCAAAGGGCATGGACATGGTGAATCGAACTGTCTTAGTAGTGCCAATGTCAGTGAAGTGATGCAAGTCAGTTCTGGACTTGGAATTAATTGACTCAATTCCACTTTTATGTACTTCGTGGAATTAATTCAGCATCGGGCAATTCCAGACAGTGAATTGATGGAATTGATTTTATTTATCTTCAATGACGATTAGCTTGATTTGGTTATTTGCGAAATTATAAAACGACTTGGCAGGAATTGACGAATTGGCCCAATTCAGTTCCTGTTCTGCTCAGGGTGACTTGACTTGTCAAGTCATCCAATGGAACGGCATTACCAAGATTTGATTTGAATTTTATTTGGCTTAAAATTCCATGTTTGATCTGATTTGAGTCAACTTGATTCACTGGGACCCAATTTAGGTCAACTCCACAAAATCCAAATCAGTTTTATCCAATTTCAGCACCAAATTTCATGAAAATGGTACAAAATTTTGGCAATATCATACATTTTTCCAGTATTTATCCAAAATTAGGCTGGACTTAATCTCAATTGGATGGAATTGAAAGGAATCGGTGAAAATATTTCCTGAGTTAACCTGGAATTGACTGGAACTAAGACTGGATCAACAGCAAGATGACTTGTAAGAGTGAGAAACAAAAAGTAATTGATGGGAATTGATTTGAAATGGCAAATGCAGAATACGGCAATGAGTTGAATTGCATTGAAACATGTCAATGGCTTGGTTGGAATTGAATCTGGCTCATGAATTTGAATTGGTCTGGAATGGAATTAATTGCTTTTCAGTGGTATTTAGGTAGAAATACACTGGACAATCCGTTGCCATGGGGTTAAGCCCGTCCCTGGCCAATACGCATGCATCCCTTGCCTTACATCAAAAGTTATTCTACCAGCATGAATCACGAATCTCGGTGAAAAGGTTGTTTACAGAACATTTTTAAATAAGTGGCACTGTCACCGATTGAAAACCTGCTGAATCTGGCAACTTCTAGCGCTATCTAGCATTTGCTTGCCTCGAGCAGAGGAATGCACAACGACATTTCTTTTAACGAAACAAACAAGCCACGACCTCCTTAATTATTGAGTGAAAATTTGGTACGTCCTCGTGCAGCTGGGAGCAAGCTATAATGGTTAACAATATCACTGCCGCTAGATGGCACCACAGTGATTTTTTTTTTTCAATCGGTGATAGTGCCACTTTAATCTAAAAAGGCAGAAGAGCTTACTTAATAAACCATGAATACCGACATTATATCTTCTAGGTACCACGGTTTTAAACATTTACGATCAGTGAATAAAGCTGTCTGACTCTACTTTGATGTGACGTATATTACAGATAAAACATTTATGAGTTTCTTGCTTGAAGGTAATAAACTCTATACATTCAAACCAAATTCTCTAATTCGAAAGCGAAACTGCGTACCAATTTGACCAAAATCTCCGGATCAAACACGTTTCAGCCTTTTCTGTCGTATAGTAGTTATTTTTCCTCAGAAGCCTGAAAACTGCCAAACTGCATTAGCTGTAAAAGTCTATTTGTATACTCATATACTCATATATATTTTATCTGGATAGGACGAACGTTGATGTCATCACTGAAACTTGGCGGACGACACACTAGCGTGTATCTTAATCTAGATTTGTTTTTATTGGCAAGATTACCATCGATCCCAGTCTTAGTACGTGGAATTTACAATCGAGACAAGTAATGGTGCAATATCCCAATATCTGGCGTCACGAAGACCGTGCAGCCAAATAACGCGCGATGGGTTAACCCACCCCAATATGTAGCATTCTACAAACGTTTCCTAAAAACAAAAAACGAACACGAATTTACGAACGTGCAAACCACGAAACGCTTCGAGCAACCATTCAATAAAAGTTAAAAAAAATAAAAATAAATATGAAATAAAACTAAATCCTGCCGCCCGGTTTCTGATTAGGTTTTTTCAAATGCGTTTTTAATTGTCTTGATTTCATCTTGGCCATAAATTTGCAAACTATTTCGAATAACGAGTTACGCCGGCAACCAAGATCCCGATCTTCGGATTATTCCGTGAGTGCTTAGCCCTGCTGACGCGCCCAGAGGGTTCAATAAAAAAATACAAATAAAAACTAAAAAAATAACTCGAAAGTATTATTTGTTCATAAAAATAAAACCTACCCAAATTTTTTTTGTACTCGCATATATTTTTCAAATTCTATCCACAAAACCGAAAATATGATCTTTTTAAAAACCGGGATGCAAAAGCGTCAAAACGGAAAAAAAAAATGAAATAAACAAATAAATAAATAAACGTTGGCACGAAGAGTAGAAATTGAAATGTCTCGCTGTCATTAGTCCCGGGAGCGAGGCTGACCTCAGGCACTCCTGGTGTTTTCGGGAAGAAAAGGGCGCTGTGACGCTCGTGCTCGTGTGGATTGCGGCATGGAAAAGATCCCAGGAATTTCCGATTGGAATTGCGTAGCAAAATTGTCCCTCTCTCCTGCTGGCAACAAGGTGGAAGTGCGTCAAGTGTTGGTACTTCTCAGAAGAATCCTGTTCTTACTAGCTTTGTTCTCCTTATGCTGCAACTGATTTCTGGTTGTCCTCCACAGCAGCCCTCTCACTCGCCATTTGGCGAATGAAAATCAACAGCTGGCGACATGAATTTAGTCATGCACTGTGATTATCATCCCAGCATATTCGTGACATTTCTATTAATTTACGATATTTATGACACGAACTAAAAATTTACGACAAATTTATGACATATCGTTAAAATCAAAGAATTTCATTCATTTATTTACTAGCATCGTACCCGGCTTCGCCCGGGGATTTGTTTGACCCGTGGTTGTTTCCCAAGATTTGCTCGGTGCTGCCTGATCGTTCACTGCAACAGTCGATTTTTGTTTGTGTAACACTGCCCCATCCGCCAATCCTCTCCCTTCCCTCTCCCTTCCTCCTTTTATCCCGTCCTCTCCCTCTCCTCTTGGTTTCCTTCCCTTTCTCCTCTTTGCTATACGTAGTTGAACACGTACCGGCTCCCGTGCTTGTTTGTTTGTTCTCTTCTAGGTTCAGTTAATGCGTAATCGTATGCTTAATGGTAACAGCTCACTTTGCTGCCCCCCAACCCCCACTCCCAGTCTTTCGCTGTGGCTTAAACGATGCGTAGCCTACCGTGTGAAAAAGAAGTGTGCATGAAGTCATGTAATACTTGCCCTTGAGATTACCACGGTGTTTAGTTAGAAGGATAATTGTTAGAGCAAATTGTTAGTCCAGGCAACAACGTGCCAATTTCAACTTCTTTTCAGGGCAACAACGTCCCAGTTTCAACTTCAAGTCAAAGAATTGACACACTCACACGTTTTCATTGTTCCCCTTCCGGAGGTCGTTGCGGTTGCTTCATTTCTGCTACGTGACTTTGGTTTATAATGTAAGAAGAAGATTTATCTACGTAATAATCCTGGATGAAGGGCCGGGAAAAAAAAAGAAGATTCGACAATATTAGAAAAGGAAAAGGCCACGCAAAGTGGCCAGCAACAATAAGAATCTAACAATCGCTTTAACAATTACTGTCAACTTGCGGCGCACGACGCTTATCATTGCTACGTTTCAAAGCGATCGGTAACCATAAAACCTCTATAAATGAAAACAAATCCTATGAGGCATTGTAGCCAATTTACTTTCTACTTTTCCCAGAAAAAAAAATGCCAAAACCGCCGGGCTAAAGGTTTCAACTTTGTTCTACTAAAGCGTATTTATTTATTTCTCCATAGAAATATTCAAACGCCAGTGATGTGATTGGAGACCTGGTGTGGAAAAGGGGTCGGGGCTGTGTCATGCTTAGCATCGCTGATTGAGTGAGCAAAGTGAACGAAAATCAGCGTTTGTTACCCAGTATGCGGAAAAATGTGATTGGTCGGGTTTCCATTTTTTGGTGGATTTACATTTGGATGGTGGGTGTCCATGTAACACGGGTTTCCTCTAGTTTATTATAAACGTTAATCGTCATTTCCAAACAGGAATTGGACAATATCAATATACACTATGCTACTGGATTGACACATACTGACACACTGGATTGACACACATATGCTACTGGATTGACATTCGAGAGGGAAGAAGGGGGCGAAGGGCACTATATATCACCTAAAAACAAACAAGGGAACGTTCAAACTACATTTCACATTCTTAAACCAAGTCAAATCGTGCCTCCGTCGCCATTACGCTAAAAACACCATTATGGAAAAACAACTAAAAATAACACAATTCCCTCAAACACGTGTTGTCATACTTCCGTAATTATAGCCTTCTTCCGTGGGTCACGTAGGGCATATTTGTCCCCCAAACTATAAACTAGTTCCGTTTCAAGATGGTGAAAGCACGCTTTTTCAAACGAGCCTTCAGGTCAAAATTCTACTTTCGTTTATTACATCCGCGTAAAGCGTCTCACCTTTTGGCAACCCCGACACCAAAGATGTGCAACGCTATAATGACTTGCAACATAAAACATCTCGTTTCTATGGTAACCGTGTCATGCAAATGAGCGTGCCGAAAGTGAGAGTCGTCTGCAACTGGATCAGCAAAAGTGGACGGACGGCTCGGCATTTTTGGCTATTCAGATCTTAAAAAGTAGGGAACCTCGTAAAAAAAAGACGGATTTTTAGCTTTCTTTCCGCAAAACGAGCACCATGCTTGACTTACATTGAAAAGGCCGCACCTTTCTACTCAGTAATTATACAAATCAAAAGCTTTACTTGTCGATGAGTGGTTACCGACAAACAAACCACATATCTGTAGAGTGGATACCTAACCAAGGCTCTACTACAGCACCGGCCGGATATTGGATAAAAAATAGCATACGAGACTGGGTTGGACAATATGGCCGCCAAAAGCGATTGATTTGTCTTGTTGCCGCTTTTTGTCAACCGAGGGCGAGACTTTATGATAATAATAAAATCTTTTGCTGGTAAGCAAGGTTAACAGCAGGGCGCAACGCAAAAGAGAGAATAAAATTAAGTAAAAACTGTTTAATAGGTCCGCCTTAGAAAATGGTCAAGTGGTAATTTGCCAATGATCCTCAAAAAGGCACTGACCAAGGTAGCAGAACCAGCACACTCCGGAAGCGAGTTCCAGATCTTGACTACACGGAGAGTAAAAAAATGCCTCCGGCAGTCTGTTCGCAATTCGGAGACCTGCAATTTATAAGAGTGGCCCCTTGTACGAGTAGCTGAAGAAAAATTGAAAAAGGGAAGGTCGATTGGCAACTCTCCCCGTACAATTCGAAAAGTCAGTGCAAGATCGGCCCAAATCCGACGTAACTCGAGTGGCTGAAGTCCCAATCTAGATAAGACGATCAGCAGGAGGGTGATCTCTACAGTTAGCTACATGTTTTGAGAACTGACGTTGAACAGCCTCCTGGCAGTCAATGTCGTGTAGGATATATGGTGACCATACAAGGCTTGCGTATTCAAGCAGAGGACGAACGTACACCTTAAATGCCCAAACTAAGGCAGAAACCTGAGACTTCACGAAACACCGCCTAACCAGGGCCAGGCGACGGTAGGCCTAGGCCGAAATTTTGGAGCAATGTAATGAAGATGCTTCCTTCTGCAAGATGCTTCCTTCCAAAGATGCAAAAATGCTTCCTTCCTTGAGACACTTTCTGGATAAACGAACATGTCACTATTTACTGAAGAGCTATGTTCAGTAGAGAAATTTAATAGCTTTCTGGCAAAAATAAGGTAATTTATTTATTTATACATCCAAGCTATTTTCCGGGTGATAACTAGGATTAAAGTGGTACCATCCCCCGATTAAAAATAGGCTGAATCTGGCAACATCTAGCACTTGCTTGCATCAAGCGAAAGAATGCACTGAATGTCATGAAAATGTGGTGCGTGTTCGTGCACCTGGGAGCAAGCTGTGCAGGTTAACAATATTAGCGCCGCTAGACGGCGTCAGGGTATTTGCGAACGGTTTTCAATCGGTGATGGTGCCACTTTATGTTGGTGAATTAATATAGTACGCTTTCTATCAGTTGCTATTTGACAGTAGACGGCGGGACTTTCCGTACCGATGCAATTTGCTTGGCCAGTTCCCGAACTGACCTAGAAGCAATGAAACGGACCACTCGTGGCAGCCATTTTGTATACCCTCTAATATTGTTGTAGGTTGAGCCGGATAGTTTACGGGTCACGACCTAACTTAATTCTTGTTATGCCCGTATTAGGACAATGACGTCACCTACGTGAATTGTCGGAATTTTACGGAAACACGAAGCCGCTTCCCGTCAGCATTCGGAGCTTTTACGTTAAACGTTGTTTATGAACGGCATAAATACGAGGTTTAGGCCTACTTAATACGAAATACCAGTGCTGAAGCAAACAGGTAGGATGATGAAATATGTTTTCCTCTATCGCTACGCCAAATAGAGAAAAGCATCGTAAACATCGTAAAACTAAACATCGTAAATCCAATATTTAAGAGAATCGTTTTTTCGGAAATAAAACAAAAATTCTCCAACCGAATCCCACTCGTGCTTCTATGAAATGTGTAATTTGTGCTTTTTAGCACTTAACTCCTTTACCAACAAATTTCCCTCGAACTTCGCACTCGGGAAATTAAATCTGGAAAGGAGTTTTGTGCTAAAACACACAGTTATCAATTCATACACCCATGCGGAGTATTACAGCAGATAATTCTTTTTGTTCCCAAAAGACATAAATTTCATTCCACCAAGACAAATGATTTCTAATCGCCCTTCCGTGGAAGGGACGGAGGGGGGAAGCTACTTTAATAAAAAGCAAACACCCAGTTTATCGCAGTTCCATTTCCTAACTTTTTTTTTAGCGTTACACCATCCGAAGCAAAAGAGTGCTCGTACAGAAATCCCAACTGGATTTAAATTTGGTAGTTTGAACCCTACTGATAGCCTTAAAAGCATAAAGGAGGAGGGTGGGATCAACTTTGGAGATTCCTGCCGGAAAACCTTCGACCACAGTAAGATCTGAAATATTGTCTAGACATAGGCCAGAATAGGTCCCACAGCCTTAAAACAGCTTGGCAGTCTCTCCCACTACCCTCGCTGTCATATCATCACCAACCTGCTCAGCTTCTTCAGAAAGAAGGGGGGGGGGGGCAACAAAATGTTTTTTGCTTATTTCACGTTCAATGTTGTCAACGACTGTTTTTCTGTATTGTGGCAAAAGATGTTCCGACGACCTTAAAAATGACTTTAAAATGGCCTACTTGGTAAGATGCATTGGTAACGGTGCTCGTACATCCTTAACGTCAGAACCGACAAACAAACAAAGACACCGCAACGTTAAACTATTTACATCTATTTAACAGACAACATTAAGCTATATCACCAGTCTGACCTTTTTAAGTTGTCAGATAAACGATTTATTTGCAAAGTGAAAGGACACACAAGTAAAAAATGTCGACTTACATTTTGTGTACTACCGTAACAGGCATTAAAAAAAAAAAGAATCATGACACACCCACTAGTGTGTCGCCCGCTAAAATTCAAAAACCACAAATTATTCACTGTTGCATTTACCACGTACAAATTAACGTTAAAGGCGCCTTTTCCCCTTTACATCTCTCAGATGCAACACCGTAGAATCTTTGAGGAATATAAAGAAAATAGCGATAAATTAAAAATGGAACAACACTATTCGCAGCAGCGCCGCGACTTTCATAACTGAAATGAGATCACGTGACCCACATCAGCCTATTGGATGACGGAGAATGATTTAAGCCATACATATCGCTTTGCTCAACGAAGGAACACGGCGGTAGGCCTACGTAAAACCTTCCACCCGACAACGCAATTTCACAAACGAGTCCATTTCCCAAATTGAATTAAATCTGACAGTGAAATTATTGTCGACAACTAAAACCTTAGGGGCAAAACAAAAAAAAAAATTAATAATAATAACGAAAACCTTGTGTCACATGCAAATGAATTTCACGAAAGTGAGAGTCGTCCACGACTGGTTTAGGGAAACAGACGGACGCACCATCTGACAGACAGACAGACAGACCTCAAAGGTCAGAGGCAAGTCCCACGCGGAAGCAACTTTCTCCGCACTTCCGGGTGGCTGCTGACCCCGGGGGGCAAGAGAGACCGACAACTCTCAAAACCTGATCTCCAGACCAAAATGGAGACCGCCTCCAGTATTCACTTTGGGTCGGAGGCTATCAAGCTGTCGAGCTGTTAGCTATGAGAACGAGATTATTAGTGTCATTTACTTCCCTATAGCTAATCATTGAGAGCAATACACCTTTGGCCATGTTACACCACGTCCAGGGCCTGCTTGACCCCATTATGGATTCCTTTTATAACGAGATCAGTTAAGACACGACTTCCATATTTGAGAAGAAAAATACAAATGGAATTGAAAAAAAAAATAGGATGTAATTTCCGGTGGCGACAACCGGACCGACCAAACTATTTCCACGTCAAATGAAAAATAAATAAGTTTAACGGCGCTCTAACTGCCCAACTTTTAATGGCTTTTTATGTCATTTAATGCGTAGACGATCTAATCTTAAAGGTTGATTCCCGGATTGACTACTTGCATAGGATGGACAGCCGAACCAAGACCCACACCGGCGCCTCTTTCTCCCCCCCCCTTAAAAAACGACAGGTTTTTAAAACCCATCATGCAATTACTCATCCATAAGTGCTTTGAAGGAATTAAGACTAGCGACAGTAACATGTTTTCCTTCGAAGAACATCATCGTGGCTGAGTTGTGAGAGAGCTCAGCCTGGTTGCTGGAGGTTTGCAGATCTGGTCGAACCCCTGGAAAAGGGACCTTGGCAAAGTTCCCGCCAGGACTGCCGGCCAGGGTAGCGTGAGAGGCTACCATGCTCCTTCAGCGGCTATGGGAACTATTCTGGCAAATTCTGGACAATCTTTCGGCCCCTACGATGATCGGAGGTTTCCCGGATCGAATCCCGGGTTGGCACCTCCCTTTACCAGACATTTCTTCTTCTCGAAAAGTCTGGTAATGTTCAAAATTGAGCCGGTTCAGCCATACAAGCATTAAGTTGCTTCGGCT
>JAHWFP010054557.1:0-11765 GCA_023313725.1 Lithobius niger | reverse complement strand
ACAAAGTGGTTCCTTGCTGACGTAGACCAAGCACTGAATATGAAATGTTAACCCGTGAGGGATACTATCCTTATGAATACGTTTCGGGCATGAGTGCGTTTTTAAAGAGGAGTGTTTACCATGGAAAGAAGCATTTTATTCCAAACCAAAAGAAGAAAGCACAACTGACAAATACGCTAAACATATTTGGAGTATGCTGAAAATCAAAAAGTGTGCCTCATACCACAAAACAAATCGGATAACAGATTGCTTGCGTTTGGCAAATATTTTTGAAGAAAACTGCCAGATTTGCTTGCAAGACTATGGCATAGATTCTTGTTATCACGTCTCCACCCCGGCATCAGCTGGGCAGCAACTTTAAAGATGACCATGGTGGAACTCGAACTATTTACTCACTCCAGCAAACATTACTTCATCACTGCGGGGATACAGGGTGGAGTTAGCGTCACGGTGAAAGATAGGTTTAGGCCAACAACCAGTATATACCAGAAATCTACGATCTAACAAAGCCTAAACATGCATCGTCGAATGAGACATAAATAATGCGCACGGCTGGGCTATGAGCCAGATGCTGCCCTATGGCGGCTTTGGGTATTTGAAAAAGGTGAGATTATAACCATCGATGTGACTACAATACCAGACATCTCACTGGTACGATGCATTCTGGAAGTAGATCTGAATTACCTGGACGCCCTTCACGTACTCCAAAACGACTACCTGCATGCTCCAGAATAATTAAAAAAAAAGAAGAATATGTTTCCGACTATTTGGGAAAGCCGGTGAAACCTGCCGAAAAGCTGGTGGCCAGTGGAAACATAAAGAATCAAAGACAGAGTCTGAAAAGAACTTTTGCAAAATTCTCAACAACATGATATTTGGTAAGATGTTGGAAGAGAAGCAGAAAATAATGAAGGTTGTGCTCTGCATTGACTGCAAGCGGCGAATCAAGTATTCCACCGAACCCAATGCGAATTCGTTTAAGGTATTGCACGACAACCTGGTGAAAATCATCACAAAACAAACCATAGTGACGTGCGGTCTTTCCACTTATTTGGGGTTCACCACACTAGAGTTATATAAACTCCTTCTGTACGAATTTCATTACCGATACCTAAAGCCCAAATACATCGAGCAAACTGTTGTTAACGGATATTGATTCCCTGCACTATTCCATTGAAACCGAGGACGTGTACGAGGATATGCTTAAATATTCGAGTAGATTTGACGCTAGCAACTACAATGCAGGGTGCCTGCTGTTCTGCAACTCCAATAAGCAAGGGTTGGAAAAGTTGAAAAATTCTACAGCCAGACCACCGATAAAAGCATTTGACGGATTCTGCAGCAAAATGTGGGAACCAAAAGAGCAAAAAAAAATTTCAAGAGTATCATAAAAAAACCATTTGAACCATTAGGAGTATAGAATGATTCTCCTTGACTCAGCCATAATTTGAACCCTGAAAATTACAGGTAGGCCCACGTATCCTAAACTGAGAGGGAGCTGGTTGAAGATCGGGATTTAATTACGCCACTGGAACATGATAATCCTAAAACAGAATAAAGTTTTATTAGGAACGAAGAGTGTGTGGCAATATTAAAACTTTGTACGAATGAAGTCATGATGTATAGCAGTGCACAACTTGGCATATTTTCGCCGAATAAAACGCAGCAACATGACAAGAAATTTAATGGAAGAGACTGAGTTCTGCTTAGTAGGCAAGTCATCCGAAAAAAGGAGCCTTTAATCGAGTCTAGGTACAACTAGTAATTTTATTTCGTATATTAACAGCAAAATTAATGGAGAGTGCGAAGCTCCAGGTTTTGGCGAATGCCGGTACATATGGCCGGAAATAGAGTTCGTTCCGTGATCTTTATTCCTTGAATTTTTCGAACTTCATTCGTTGTTCTTCATTACTTAAACCTCTTGGAACTTCATTCCATGTTTTTCGTATACTCCTGCTGTGGTATTTATGCACCTAACTTGTACATGTTCGTGAAATGTTTTAATACTAAACCAGACAATTTATGAAAGTTCAGTGTTGGTAATAAAGTCAGATCGTTCAGTATCAAGGGTGCATTACTAGAAAAACTCTTTTTACGACAGTTAGTCTGGCAATATTACAAGTAATAAATTTATAATTACACTTTATTACACTGCACCATACAGGGCGTCTTCTGAATATTTATCCTGTACGGATCTACGCATCCTGCTAACAGCACGTTTGATAACATAGTGAAGTTTTTTTTATATTTACTAGAACAATGCATGCTAGGCTACTTGCAAAGACACATTCGTTAGAAGTCTAGCCAGCTAAACATCTTGTAAAACCATCCAAGTATATACAGAGAGTGTAAAATATATTTTGAGAATTAATGTTTGACTCATAAGCTATTGCATTTTGATATCTAATCGAATTTATTTCCTGTATGCTGTATCTAATTAAAAACATTTATTATAAAACATACACCTATTTCTAATACGCTTAGTAAAAAAAATAGTTATAGGTAAAGTAGATAGCAATGATAAGCTAGCTATTTTTCAGAAATTAAATTGTACTGACTCTATCAAGTGTTTATTCGAAGGTACTGTAGATTTGATTTTCCGTTGTAGTACTTTATACTAATTATTATTTACAGCGCCAAGAGTGACTCAAATTACACATTCAAAATTAAAAAGATATTAACTATATTATTAAGCTAAGTAATGGGTCTTGGTTTTTTATCTATGTTATCCATGCAGGGTACTTCCAGCAATGAACTGACTTCATCCGAAGTCCCACTATTTTGGGGAACTTGTGTTACCTTTGGTAATGGTAAGTAGCCTAAATATGTTTCTACATTTTATCTTCACAAGTAAAACTTCGATTTTAAATTTTAATTAATTTATTCCTTAAAAGTATGTAATACTAAAATCGTGTATTTTGTAGATGATTAAGATTTATATCTGTATAACTTCTTTATTTATTTCTGAGTGCATTATTGCAAGATGGGTGCTTGCTTATTGTGACTCATATTGCCTTATAATATGATGTATAATTTAAAATTGTTTTTGTCGATGTTGCATTGTGTTGTAGATGGGTAACTGATTCTCAAAATTGAATTTTAATAGCAATTCAAACAATCAAGTCTTCATACACCAGTGGTCTTTCACTTTTTGTATACTGTGCTCTGGTCTTAGTGGTGAGGTTGCTTATAGTGGAATTCAGGATGAACAGTGCGAACTAGTGGAGACAGATTCCATATTGTTACTGAGTTACAACGTTATTAAGCAATTGAAGTAGTAGAGGAATTAATCCAAAACAGGACCTTCTGAACAAGCCTCTAAATCCATATTTTGATATCTCTGCCTGAGCCCAGCATGACTATTTTAGAGATCTTCTCTAAAGAGTGTGGGATGGAGGTTGAGGTGCTGGTGAGACATTTTGCACATGTGTTTTTTCACCCATTCTCCCCCTTTGTTGACATGTTTATTCTTCAGATTTTTTCTGCTGGGTGTGGCGCCAGGGGGTATGCCAGTATTTCCAAAAGAGGAATTGGCTCAATGCAGGCCATTATGAACAGGCCTACAGAAACCCTATGCAAAATTAACCTTCATAGTCAATTCTAAGGTCAACCCCCTGTCAAAATGTCCTTGTTTTTTTTTGTTTAATTTTAAGGACAAGCCCAATGCTAACATGACCTTAACTTCTCTTTTAAAGGTCAACCACTGCTAAAATGACTTTGATTGCCGATATTCAGTGCACCCTCCTGTGAAAATGTCATCGATTCCCAATTTTAATGACAACATTGTGGACAGTTTCCCAATAAGGACATAGCACAAAACAGGCCTTTTTGAATAGGCTTGCAATACACCTATGCTTTCCTGTCTATCTGATCGCAAGATGGGCTACGTTAGCCACTCCGGTTAGTTTTAGTGGTAGTGCCTAGTAAGGAATTGGCACAGAACATTGAATAAGCCTCCCATAAACCCCTGTTTTTTCCTATCTATCTGCTCCCAAGATGGGCTTCGTTAGCAAACTTTATACAGGGTGCGAGAGAGAGGTTGAGATGCTGGTTGGACATTAAAAAGTTATTCAGTCACCTTGGTCCTATCCCAACCCTGATCCTATACCACTAACACTCGTAATGCTATTTTGGCTTAACCAAGAGATTTTATTCATGAATAGCTCTGCTCACATGGTGCAGAAAGACCTGTGGATCGCATTGAAACGTGCAGGGGATATAGATGCAGGCCTCCACTGAATTCCATTATACCTACCCTGCTGGTTAGAGGTTTATTATGATTCAACCAATTTTCTATAACTCCCGCAATGCTACGGAAATGGCATTTGGGGTCACCACCTCCTGTGGGTTAATGCGATGATCTTAAAGTCTTGGTGCCATTCGTTTGGTACCGGGTAAGGGTAATATGCAATTGTTGGGGCCGATGGGATATCTTTAACGTTTTCCTGGGTTGGCAACAGTGTAATGAAATGTGTGGCATGAAGCTGCGTGGTTGGGTGCAGGAGGTCGTCACATTGTTATTTTTTAGTAACTCTGCTCACAGTGTGCGTACAAACTTGTGGATACGCTTACAATGTGCCGGGAACTAGATATCGGCATCCACTAAGTTTCGTTATGTCCATACTGCTGGTGTTAGAGAAATCTCCCTCACAAGGTGTACTGCTAACACTCGCTATGATAAGCCCTCCTACCCCTAAATATGGTTAATTCCCACCGGCATTCTGCTTCTCATGCTTTATACACGAAACATGGCAGCTAGGTCTAGATCTTTGATAATTTGTGAACTTTCAGAGGGTAAGTTTAAAGTGGGCAAGTCGATTGGTTTGAGTTTGGCGAATTTGAATGATATAGGGAGCATCAAAGTCGGAAATTTGTCCTATCAGGTGCTATGAGACTTGAGGGGTGTTTCCAGCTGTTTGCGCACCAAATTTAAAGTGTCTAGGATGTCTGGTAGGCGTTGGCGAATTTGAAGGTCTAGGGAGCAGTGGATGGAAACTGCTGCAGCAACATGCGTGGTGATGAGCACATCTTCTCGCAAGTTGTATGCCGTTGCTTCAGGGTCGAAGACAGATGTTCCTTCAAATGTCAACGTGTGTGCGTTAGTTGCTGTCCATTATCTTTCCTGGTCGGTTAGAGTTTTAAAATTTGAAGTATTACTGCAAGGAGGGATTGAGGGTTATATAATGGTGCATCTACAGCTAGATCATTGGCACCAACCTAAGTCACAGTACAGTGACCCTGGTTGCCATTGCGCCATACATTACACATATGTCAAACAACCCCCAAATCTAGTTCTTATTATACATCTTGGTATCATAATGTTAGGTGGTATTAATTTTTCATTTTTCTAAAACAAAACTAATTCCGACCTGTGATTTAAAATTGTTTGAGTCTGTGAAACAGAGGGTTGCTTCTAGTAATGCAGTGCAGTTGAGTCACTCTTCTTGTAGTCCACTCAATACTAATGAAGTACACTTTCAGTCCTAGTAAAAAAAACCTGCCATAACGGCTCTAGCACTTTTGTGCATCATATCTTGTTTTTTAATCAGTCAGCCATAGATAGACACAAAAAACTTAGGTGGTATCATTTTGATCGAAATAAGCAATCATCAGATAGCTAGAGCAATAATTTGTAAGTCTCGCGACAAATTCTTATTGCAATTAAATCGACAACACTCAAGTTTTACTAGTATAATAAGTTTGCTCTGCCAAATTTTTATAAAGTGGTAATAATGAGATTTTTAAAATTATATTTGGAATCTATTGCTAACCGTCATCATAATTTTCATGTTTGCTTATTCAGCTTTAGAAATCGAAACGTTTACAAAATGTTTTCTTTTCACGTAATGACTCAATATTTAGTTATGCGTACGTTTTTTTGACTATTTTAATTGTAAATCTATATCAACTGAAGCACTGACTACATTTTCAATTACTATGATGAAGAAAACAAAATAATTATGTCCCTGTATTATAATAACTGCGCAAGATCATTTAGAGTTACACCAATACTTTGTCGCGTTAAGAATTAATTTACTTTTTCGTTTCAGGACCTAATGAGCCAGTCGATACACATAATGGACGATTTGAAATTGTATTGAAGTCGTCTTTACTGTATATTTGCCCTGATATTGCAGTGGTATGTGGATAGAACTAACTTTAGCTTCTTGGAAGTACATTGAATCTATGAACCTAATATATACTATAAATGATAGAACAGTCTATCATTTGGTTTGAATTTATTTAGCGCACAAAAAGTAAAATAAAATACTTGCAGATCGATCGTTCCATCAAATAGGGTTCTCATTTGTAATCCTTTTCTTTGTCCTTTCATCAGAAATATTTCTTTGCACTATCTATAATGTTCAGTTTTGAGCTATATTTAAATTCAGAAAGATATAACTAGATATCTAATGTTAAGGCCAAACCTATGGATTCGAATCAAGAAAGTTTTGATTGTTGCATAGTTCATAGAATATCTGGAATACTTCAGAAAATATTTCATAGCCACTAAAAGAGACAAATACAGTCAGAATCATGTAGATTCTGATCATTGCATGCCTCCTACAATGTCCATACCCATCAATAGTATATCCTATAGCTGCTTGAAGGAGCCAGTTTCTCACAGACTCAAGAAGGGTTCTGATTATTGCATGGTTCATAAAATGTTCCTAGTAAGTCATAACAGTTCCGGTAGATGCTGAAGAAGCCATTCTGTTGCAGAATCAAAAAAGTTCTAATCATTGCTTGGTTCATAGAATTTTCATAATAGGCCATAGTAAATCCCGTAAATTTTGAACGAACCAGGTTCTCACAGAATCAAAAGGGTTCTGAACATTTCATGTTTCGTTGAATGTCCACAAGACAGAGTAGTTCCCACAGGTGCTGACAAAGCCAGGCATAAAGAGACCTAATACGGTTCCGATCATTGCGTTGTTCATAGAATGTCCATAAAAGGTCAAAGTATGTCCCATAGCTTTTAACTTTTCACCAAAAAGGCAGTAATACTCTTTTTAATGTTTAAGGATCGTTACAGTATTTTAATATTTTGACGTTGTTAACATCTCAATTTGCTCGTTTCCTCCAGAATTTTTTCTGAATTTTTGGGAACTCACTAACTCTAATAAGCACTGTCTACCGGTCGTGCTAATGAAATTATGCTGTGGACAATGTGTGCATACCACCATATTAGTTATTGCAAGGCTTCTTAGACCTATTTAGAGGATATATCCATTAACATGGAGCTTCGAACTCGCAATACCACGATGCTTTTAAAAAAATATTCTGGAATACGATTTTTAACATACGCATGGAGCTGCTATTTGCAAACTTCTAACTAGAAAACCATGTGCTTCAGCAATACTAAAATCAGAAAACTTAATAAGCGGAAGGTGTAGCTACTAAAATCCTGAAGGCATTCGAATTAATTGGAACTAGATACTATTCTGAAACGTTTTGAGCGAAAGGTTTGAAAACTTCACTACAATACTTGACACATAAACTGCATTTAGATTAACAAACTCGATATGTGGAACTACCTATAATCCAGTAAACCTTGATCAACATCACACAAAACTAAGTCACCTACATAGGAACGTAGAATGGAAATTATTTGTTAATTAACTGAATTACTTCCCTATGGTTCCCTATGGTTATAGGTAGGTTAAACCAGTTCAGTTGAATCTAGTTAAATTCAATTATCTAAGTTGGTTTTCGATGTGGTTAAATGGGTCATAGGAATATGCACCCACTCATACATTACTATGGCACATGGCCAAGTTACCCTGACTGAATCCAATGCCATTCATATTGCTAAAGACAAGCATGTTTGGCTAAAGTGACAGTGCCGTAATAAGCTGCTGTCAAAGAGTACTATGCATACAACTATGGTATTTGTGTATACAGCACAGCAATAAATATCGTTTTCAAATTTACGTTTTCTAATGTACTGCCCAAACGTGTGTAAAAATCAGTGGCAACTCTTCATTTAAAGGATCTTCTTAAAATATGACAGTGTTCGGGTAATGTAATTATACTGGTTCTTAGGAAATGAGGTTGTGAAAAAGTTTTCCGAATTTTGTGCAGTTTATTGTGTAACAGTATAACTGGGAGCCAAACCCGGTTTGTGTAGTATAAATAAATATTGTATTTTTTATCGTAATTGAACTTTCCATTTCAGTCTTACATTCATGACTACGATGAAGTTCCTTACTTAACTAAATTAAATGCGTTAATGTCTGTTTCGAAATTTGAAGTTGCTGTAACAGTTAAACAGGTAATTTATAGCCTATAATCCTACACTACCGATTCAAGATGGAATCAGTTTAATCATCATCACCAATTCGTAGCATGACACATCATCGGTTCATTGACTATTGGGCCAGAGTATCTAAATGACTTAAAACGATTAATGTATGTAGTAGACACCATGAGTTTGCTTAGCGAACAACCTCTCTAATCATGTTGTTATCCAGTAAGGGAATAACTCCAAAACTGTGGTCCATTCCTAAACCATGCGTCATGCTATCATTTAGAAATGGTTTAAGGTTGAGGGCATTATTCGGCCGAATATCTCGCTCCTGATGCAGTTTGTTCCACATTATGTTTTCAGAAAACTGACTGGATGAGGACTCGTTTCCTTGCACTAAGAGTGCAAAAACATGTGGACATCACACTTGTAGACTCAACAAATTTACTGTTAGAGTTTACGAATGGGATGTTTACGAATTTTTTGCACTCGTAGCGGAAGAAAACGTAGCGTCACACAGTCAGTTTTCTGAAAGCATAATGTGGAACAAAGTATAACAATGTTACGCAGAGAAACTGTGACTGTAAAATAAATACTACCTACTGTTACAAAATAAATCACTGCCTTATTTTCATCTTCGTCTAATCAAAGGATAAAGCGGAAAAACATGGCTGAGGCTGGTTTATTGTCAATTTTGTTTAGAGTGAGGTTCTATTCGTTCTAGCAAGCAAGAATTAGCTGCCACGATGATTGCCATGTTGTCAAAACATCTAGTCACGCATTGTTGCCGCACCATTGATGACGTCTTCCATTTTAGGGATGCACCGATGTGCTTAAATACCGATGGCGATGTCCATTCTGATGTTGAAAAAACATCAGTCGATGTCCGATTCCGATATCTCGTGGTCCGATGTTTAGAAAACTAAAGTGAAAATAAGTTAGATATTTACCTTGAGTCAAAAATAATTATGAGGATTTCGGAAATAAAATTACAACTATCTAAAGGCCTATAATTTAGCACCCAGAAATTAATTGTAAGCACAACCCTCACAAAATTATACAATATAATTGTGGATTTCCAGTGTTTTAACATCTGCTGCCTAAAACAGATGCCGATGGTCCGATGACTGATGCAGCCTGAAAAGGCCAATTGCAGATGACTGAAGTAGCCTAAAAAGGGTGATTTCCGACGCCCAACGCCAACATAGGTGTATCGCTAATCAATATATTATTAAATTCGCAGAATTGTTTTGTGTTTGAGCAAATCTTAGTGGGATTTTGTCTACTAAATCCACAGTAAATCAGCTAACGATGACAAACCCCATGGACTTTGCAGTTACAACGAGCTTTTTACATAACTGCAATTCCTTGTCTTATATCCCAAGTCATTTCGAAAGCTTCAGTTCAACCGTCCAAATAATTCACAGTAGTGACTTTGGTTTTATTAAAAAGTTCTTTTTAGCGAAACAAACAGGCGGAGGAGTCGGGCATTTGCTGCTAACCTGACTCAGGGTTCTGCTTTGGTCTCGTGAGAAGTAAAAACCTGATAAGATGTCAGGCAATCGTCGGTGTGCTTCAGCAATAGTGGTGCTGCTAAGACGTCCCTTGCTGTTTGGTGCACAAGTTTGTTGTTTTTTTTATTTTGAAGCAGTTCTGTATGGCGTATTAAATGGAATTTAATTTAACGTGCATTAAATAATTTATTCGCTGAAAAGCAAGAAGCTAAGTTACAACTTTTGTGTACCGTGATTACCCCAATCATATTACATATTCTTAAAAAAGTCAGGTTGCACTAATTAAAATAAAAATACGTACAATAAAAAGGTAAATACAGATACAGGCCAAAATCAACCACAATTTTGAAAATACATATAAAAAATACCAATTCGCCGCCCAAAATGTGGACGGCAGATGAAAGGGTTTAGGGCCTCTATATCACTCCAAATTTGAAGATGTTAGCTACACGTTCGAGTGTAGCTATCCTGTATGTAAGCAATCTTTATGTATTCAAATAGAGGTTTAGAGCCTAGCATCCTACAGAACGCAAATACCGTTTTTGCACTGATGGTTTCCTCCCCCAGAGCATTCTATATCAGCACAACCCGCATTGAGAAAAAATTGTAGCGACAGTCAAACCAGGTGGAAGGGAATTAAAAAAGTTTGGACGAGTGTCCCCACATACAGATAGAACAAGTAGCCATTTCAAAAAATGATCAATTAACATCAATAAGATGGTTTATAATCTTGAACGTAAGTATTAAGTCATGTTTGATTCTGCTTAGTTCAAGAAGCTCTAGGC
Source organism: Lithobius niger (assembly GCA_023313725.1). NCBI lineage: Eukaryota > Metazoa > Arthropoda > Chilopoda > Lithobiomorpha > Lithobiidae > Lithobius > Lithobius niger. Next base: position 1,218 of record JAHWFP010054557.1, on the reverse strand, counting down.
CCATTTTTACCAGGCACTCCCGATACATGACCCCTGCACCATCTCCATCAAATTAATGTCCCGTGTAAGGTAGGATGACCAGACGGGAGTCGCATACTCGAGTATTAACGAATGAAAACCTAAATAAGTAATATAATATAATATAATATAATATAATATAATATAATATAATATAATATAATCATTTGATATACAACCTTGATTATGCTTAAAAATGCTCTACTGTATGTAACATCCTTATTACTTCAAATTGAATTCAAAATAAACAAGCGTTACTAAAAATTAAGTTACCAAGGTATCAAACAAAATCAAAATATTGCATTCAGAATAAATCAGCTTGTTCACACATTAAAGTAATGCATATCCTTATTTACGGCATTTTGGATATGCCATCGTTAGTTACCACTCTACAAAATACATTTTAATGTTTTCTTTATTAAATTCTAGATTGTAGTATCTAGTTTGGATGGTAAATATTTTTTTTAGTTTGAATGGTAATTATTTTTTTTAAGATGTAGGGTACGTAATAGTTAGAATTTCTTTTTCCATATTCATTTTCCACCATAACTTAAAAATTGCAGAATGCGTTGTTGTTTTGGTTTGTTGTTGCTGTGCTCGCTTTACTATGTCTTCCTTTCTGTTTGCAATTTGGGGAAGGAAGTTGGCACTGTAGTGTGTGATTGTGGTGTATGACTATTTCATTGTAATTTGTGATGTGAAATAGTCGAAACAAATAGACCTTGTTGCCAGCGTATTTATTGTTTGGCGGTTTCTGGGTAAAGTCCATTTATTTAAGGTTTAATTCTTTTATTTGCATTCAATTGATTTGGTTTTGGTTACTATCTTTGGACACAGGTTGATTATATTTAAAATGTCTTGTTACTATTTTAATATTTACGAAATATTAATTGGTAATTGAATTTCTAAAAATAATTGATCCGTGAATGTGAAATTTGATATTTCACCGGGATCTAGAATTTGGTACATGAAGCCTTAACATATTGGTTTTAAGGATTAATCTAAGCTTCATTCTCCATTTTAGATTATATACGTAAACCGCACAGGACATTTATGTTATTCAAGCAAGGATTTTGCCAAATGTGTGCAGCACTGTCACATGAAGTTATACGCCAACACAAGTCATTGCAGGTAAAAGCTGTTACCAATCTTGCATTATATATACTATTAATAAAATAGTCAAAGGTTCGTCAGCGATAG
>JAHWFP010054551.1:0-12807 GCA_023313725.1 Lithobius niger | reverse complement strand
GCTGTTGCAGTGCGTTATAGAGGTGTGCGCCTCAACATTTTCGTTGGAGGTGGTGTCAAATTTTATACCAGCGGCAGCATTGTAAAACAAACAAACGGTTTAGAGACAAATGGTTTTCACCATTCGCTTCGGTGTATGACCGTTTCGCCCATTCCCCTTTCACCGAATCCCGTTTTGCCGAATTCTAATCAGTGGCTTAATTTTCGGTGAAACGAGAATTTCTCTTTTGCCGAATACTTTTTTTTTTAAATTGCGTGCCTCGCTTGCGCTGCCGCCGTCGCTGCGGCTAAACATATAACATCAGAAACCGCAACCAATCACAATTTCTTTCCAATTATGAATGCATCTTAACTTTTCCAACGTCAAATTTTTAAAGAATATTTTGATTCGGGAAAAATGGATTCGGCGAAACGGAAATTCCCCTATCCCCGAATTCTAATCAGAGCTTAATTTTCTGTGAAACGGGTGTACACCGTAGCTTCAGCGTCCAAAAATTAGTTAAGATGATTTTTTAAAAAATCGGAAGTGTGATGCGGAAGTGGAAATATGCGCGTTACGTTGTCGAAAACGTCGTAGGACGCAAGCTAGATTAAATTCCAAACGTCTGCAGCGCAGAAGATCAAAATTTATATAGTCTACATAGAGCGTGAGCTTAAGGCATTTACCTACATTATTAATACCATAAGCGAGCGAGGACTATCGTCAGAGTAGAAATACTGCATGAAAAATAGCATTCGAGTAGCTCTTCTGCAATCCAGATAATTGGAGCCACCAACGGGTACATGCCGACGGCTGCATGCCGTCCTGAGATGAGCTACCGGCGGGTGCAAAAGGAGGTAAAAATATTTCCCCGCTTGAGTGGCTATTACAAGTGACCTCTCCAAAAACTAGCTCTTTTTTTCCCCCGGGAAAATGCTACTCTTGTTTGGCTATCTCCTTATTTGACTGAGTTCTCTTTCGAACGCGTCAGTAAGGTTTACAATTGATCCGGTACCATTGTCTGTCATTTTAAATGTTGATATTCGTTACGACGTCTTCTTTCAGCTGACATTTCCTTTGATTGACAAATTTTCGCCATCCATAACACTTGGTTATCCATGTCATGGATGTTTGGCGGTGGATTGGACCAACTTTATTGCTGCTGTTCTAAAAAGAGGCTGAAATCTCTGCACTTTTGTACCTAAAGGTCTTCAATTTGCAGCATAGTTCGGTGACGTGGTGCTTGCCGACTAATGTCCGTTTTTATAGTTTGATTTATCTGTCAACTAGCCTTGCTCTAAAAAGGCAACTTGATCGATTAAAAGGGGGCTTTACGTGTTTACGACCTGACGCGGGCTTCGCGACCTTGTTCATGTTTGCTGGCCATCCTCTTTTTTATTATTATTAATATTATTATTTCAACTGGAAAAGTACCGCACGCCGTGAAATGAACGTTGCTTTACGGTGTTCAACATTACTTGAAATGGTAGCTACAAAATATAGCTTAATAAGGGGCTGACTCCCCGAAAGGAATAAGGTAATATGTAAACAGTTTAATGTATTAGTATTAAACGAAGAAACAGTCGTTTAATACTAATATTTACAGCTAATTTCCGTTTCTTTTATTTATTGTACTGTAAATAAGGCTGGGCCGAACCCGATTACCGATTCCGATCTTTTGCGATATTTCCCGCATTGGTAGAAATCGGGATAGGTAGTAAATAAAGAAAGAAATCACAAGGTAAAGGGTAAATGAAGCAAGCAGTCTGCATTAAAGAATGGCCTTGTGAGGATACACAATACACGGGATAGGTAGCTAAAACAGAGATCGGTAGCAAACCAAAATTGAAGAAATTTTACTTCTTTTCGACAAATTTTGACGTTTGACTACACCATTTTGAAGATTTTTTACACAAGCTTTCTAATGGTCCAAACCCCAAGCAACGGTCTCCAACTGTTTAGAAATTACACGGCAAAATGGTAAATTTTACTGAGGGTTTTGCGTTTTAAAATGATTTTAGCATATACGCAATATTATTTTAAAGCAATATTTTAAAAATAATTATGTGCGTTTAGGCCTATGCTGTATTTATGCAATGCTTTCAACAGTAATTTTTTTTATAAAGACATACTTCAGTATTAGAGTTTTCGGTTAATTGGGAACTGGAATCGGTTATCGGGATTTGGTACTGGTGATCGTGACCAGGATTTGGTGTCTGGCCTGTTTCGTTTAATGATCGGCTCGGAATGGGCTCAGGTAGAAAGAAGCTGATAGCCTCAGCCTTAATTATAAACAACAACAAGGAAAACGAACAAAGCATTACAATGATTTTAAACATTGCTTCATCGTGTCTTATCTCAGTATTTCCAAAATTTGCCTCTTCTCGCACAAAGAACAGGTTGTATACCACACGCCATGGCTGTTTGCTGTGACGTGCATATCACGTGACTGGGCTAGTCCAATCAGACGGCCAAACAGCCGTTGTTCTCGTTCGTCATTGGCTAACTCATGGTGAAGTCACGGCAAGCAGCCATTGCGTATGGTTTAGCGGTAATAAAACGAAGGTAGAAAACACATCGCAGCTCGCTGTCTTGTTCTGCAGTGGGAACTGTCTCCTTGGTAATCTTCACCGTCATGCTGTGTGCATCGTAGTTCGTGTCTCGAACAATGAGGAGAATGGGTTTCCGTACACTTCATTGCCGTGGTTACTAGGTATAAGCAACTCTAAAGGCATATAGCGGCTGGCTAGTAAGCAGCATGTCTTCGGTTCGAATCCCAGTCAGGACAGTTGTTTTTTTTCTTTTTTACGGTTATGGATTTTTATTTATTTTTTTTTATTTTAACGAGGCCTGTTTTTATTGCTATGCTGACTGACTGTCTGCTTAGTAACCCCTTACTTTATAATTTGATGGGGTTTTTTTTTGTTTGTTTTTTTAGCTTAGACGCACCTAGCCATATTCCAAAAGTGAACAAACCATCGCACGTTTCTCAACAAACAGGTTTTTAAGGTTCTGGGCTTCGTGGTTATTTACTTAAGTTGCAGCAACAACAAAATAAAACAAGTAAAAAACAAAAACAGTTTCATTCCTGGGTTGAACGGCATCCCTCTCAATTTAGACAAGTTATTGCGGTTGTTATTCCTTGCAGACATAACTTAATACGTGTGTCGTCTAAGTTGTATACCTCTGCCCCATTTTCAGCTTGTATTCAACGTTATGTGTGGTCCGAATTAACGAATTATCTTTAGTAACAAAACGTAATTTTTTCTCATTTAGATACAGCCTGTGGTCCACAGCCGAATAAAAGCGCCTTCAAGATACAAAAAAGAAGTCGAAAATTCTGATGCACTGACAATTTTGTAAGTCTTATTTCTTCTTATTATTATTTTAATTTGAGCTACAAGATTCATACAGGGTTTTTCAAGTACCGGTTAAAACTGCAATATGCTGTGAAAAAAAAAAAAGATTGTGGACTTTAATGAAAAATACTAGTGAGCCTCTTCAACCCAAGAGTAATGTTACTGTCATTGCTTCAAAACTGGCTTAAATAGACTCAAAAGTCATGAAAAATTGTACCATTGTTCTTGATTTTGTTATTTTCTCATTATGCCTAAAATTCTCCTAAAAATTCTCCTAAAATTTTGAAACTTGCAGAAAAAAAAGATTGGATCATGGTGATTAGGAAACCACCCAACAGCTACTGGAAAAACCAGCAAATAGCACTCGAAAAAAATTGTTTTCAATATGTGGCCCTGTGCTGCACGAACTATGGGTATAGAAAGTTTAAGTGATTTAAATATTAGTTTATGCATCGGAGCATAATATTGTTTGGCTGCATCTTTTTTGCATCATCAGACTTGTAAACTTATTATTTTTTTAAAATTCCCATATTTATCTTAGTCGGTCGTGAGATTTGATCCGTAGCTCACTTAACTGGTAACCGATCATTCTCACCACTAGCCTGTGCTTGCTTACATTGCTCGGAGGACCCCTCTAAGGTTCGCGGTGAGCGTTGGGACCTATTTTTCCTTCTGCTTGTTGGCATGCCTTAAAAGTCGTCAACGTTGTTAACTTGAATCTGGAGTAGCCTAATTTTTTATTATTTTTGGATGAATGTGTGCTAGGGTACAAGTTATTTGTTGAGGGTATGTTATGCCTGACTGTTTTTTTTTTCTTCTTCCACACGTGAGCATATAAGTTACAACCATCTCACCATCTCTTTAACAAAGTCAGCGGAATTTTAAATGCCTTAAAATACATGGGTTAACAAAAACACCCCCCGAAAAGCGACTCCACCATAGTCACAATGCTCCGCAGGAAAGCCAACATAAGCTGACTGCGATTAACGAGCACGTAAGCCCAAATATGCAGCGGCTGTTTGTTGGTAGGTTGATTTTACAACTGCATTCACTTGCTGTTATACATTTTAAGTAAAAAATTAGTAAAAGAATTCTTAGACGTTATTGAAGGGTTTGATTCAAACACACCAACATTTAGAAGCGCACTAGCGCACACATCAAGTTCAGATTATTGGTTTTAAATGGTAATGGTTGTTGTTCAAGTCAAGCCGTTATATATGACTTGACTCGAACAACAACAATTAGGCTCCATTTAAAACCAAATCTGAACTTGATGGGGGAGCGCTTCTAAATGTTGGTGTGTTTGAACCAAACCCTTTAATAACTAAGAATCCTTTTACTAATTTTTTTACTTAAAATTTACAACAGCAAGTGAATGCAGTTGTAAAATCAACCTACCGACAAAGAGCCGCTGCATATTTATATATGCAAATACCATTGCAAATATCAGTGTTTGAGCAAAGGCTAGTTACTGCTTCTCTTACCCCTGACATTAAGCCGACGCTTTCTGAATGGCATATTAATTACTAATGCGACAGAAAGCTTTAGAAATATGGAGATCGACGGAGTTCATCGAGTAGACAACTGATTTAATCCACCGGATGCTACGACGTGAGTAAATTCTTTAAAAAAATAAATAAATAAAAAAGCCTGGGTGAGAAAATACGGTCTTGTGAAAGGACCTATCATTAAAGTAATTGTCGGTATAATACCTTATGAAAATGGGTTTAAACTGGAATGACATGAAGGAACCCCGTAGGTCTGACGAAAGAGTGTCTGTGATTATAATGCCTTATGGGCCATCACTCATCCTGGGTCGCACCGCCATACGGCCAATTGGGGAACGACTGGTTGTAACTATTTCCAGGGATGACCTACGTTAAAGATACGTTGTACCGGTTTTAGCCTAAGATTTAGGTGTGAAAAATACAATTCGGGGTATGATTAGTGACTCGTGCAACAGCGTTGAAACGACCTTGAAGCATAAAAGACGAAGAATTTTTCAAGCCAAGGCCGACTGGGGTAGAAATCTCTTGTTTCGACTGCCGGCTCCACGCCAATTCTCCCAAGTGCTGGAATACTGTTCCTTCGACAAAATAAGAATCTTGTGTTGTCGAATCAATTGGCCTGGAACCAGCAGCTTCTCTCCTGGGTCCTGGGTTCTCTCCTGGGTGCAAAGGTGGTGTGTGAAGCAGTGAAGTGTTTGGAACATTAAAATTTGTCAGATCCGGAGTTCTTAATTTGTGTTTAATGTTAAAACAATGGATAATTAGTTTTGGGCGGACGCGCAATGTATTTTCATGTGTCGACACTTATCACGACCTTACCATTTAATATCGCATCGGCAGTGTTGTCGCGGATGTTGTCTCGATAAATTCACTACGGTCGTTTCAGTCTCTTTTAGACTCATCGAGATGAGACTAACCTTGTCTCGCCCGAATCTTAATATTAATCTTAAGTGCTCCCGTCACAACAAATTAGCAACGTAATGACCATGGAAAAGACCGTCAAGGTTTTTGATTTTCTGCTAATTTCCTCTAATGTTTCGTCATTACTGTGACTTGCTTTACGGACAGTCAGACATGTTAACATTTGTGATAAATTCTGCTGATTTTAGGGCTCCTTCTCTGTGACTACGAATCTCCCCAAAACAAAACGTGTTAAGGATTCCTGCCAAGTTCTTCGGCCGTTTGAAGTCGTGATGTCAAACGCCAAGGTACTTCGCCAAGTTATTACCACCGAGTAAAAGAAGGTTAATGAAAAATCTGTAAACTGCTCACCCCCCGCGCAATTTTCAAGCAGTTCATTTAACATTTGAAAGTTTAAAGTCATTGGGATAAATTCAAGGACCACTTGCAATTTATATTGTTGTGATTTTATGCATTAAACTTTTAGTTGGTTCAACAAAAATTAAGTTAGCAAGCCACATGAAGATAGACATCAGTCCAAGAAATCTGTCGAAACTTAGCAGGCCACGAAAGCCTTAACCAGAAAGAAGATAATTTCGTGTGAATCGATGCGTTGCTACGTGCCTACAAGGTCAAAATTGCTGCAATCGTACGGTTGGTGTTAGATAATAAATAAATAAAATGATATTTTATTACAGAAAAGTAATAGGGACACCAGATGGGTTAGCAAGCCACCACTAACACTGGTCCCAGTTAAAGAGTAAAAAGAACGTGTAAGCTCTACGTAGAATATATAAAACACATAATTCGTTAAACATAAAATCTAAAAATAATCTAAAAGTACTTCATGAAGTCTGAAAGGTCGAACTGTTTTAGATGCAAGGTTAGTGTTGCGTTAAAAGGACCTGCTTTGAGATCTTTGGTACACCATGGTGTTGTTTTTCCTTCGTCTTGGATTTAAATCATTTTGAAGGGAATCTTCTGTAATCGAACTAGACATGGGGAATTTCAAGCACTTTCAAGGCCCCTTCTGAAAATTACGATAATTCAAAGACTTTTCGAAGCCTTGAAAACTGATTTTTTAAATTCAAGCACTTTCTCAAGGTTTTCAATCCTCCTTCTATTTGTACACATTGCTGCTTTCTGGAAAGGTGGATATAAAGCTCTTTTTCATCTCAATTCTTGAAACACCCACCCACCTGTTTTATTAGCGCGTTGCGAAATTAAAATTGTACATTTCAGTAGTTTTTTTTCCTTCCTTGATACACCTGCGGAATAATAAATAAGTCTTGACTTAGCTACCACAGATTGATTCAAATTCTATTCCGAACAGTATAAATAGTAACTGCGGTGTGTTTTTTTTTTCTGAAGCACCTTGGTACGCTTAGAATTACACGCTGACGTAAAGTGAGACCTTGTGCTCATTAAGCGTAAATATTTTTAACCTGCATTTTTGTTTTGTTTTTACTAGCCTGTTTCTTGAGCTGAATACGTAAGCACATTGATTTGGAAGACCGGTAAATCGATTTACTTTCCCCCAGCACTAATTCCTTGCAAACTTTTTTGTAGTTGATGAAACTTCCTTATATTGAACACGGAACTCTCCTGACTAATTCAATTGAATAATTAAAGTAAGGCTGCTCGTTTGTAGTTAAAGGTCAACTCTGTCAACTAATTGTGTAAGCTGTTGCTAGCCATAAAGCGACAGTGGCGTAAATAACCCGGGGGGGGGGGGATAGAAAGGTTACGTAACTAGAGCGGGCGTGGTTAGAGCGACGGGGGCAACTTGACACACCTTTTTCTTCCAATGGAGGAATATTGTAGAAAAGCTCTGGCACCGTCGGCAGTGCGTAGTATGCACTGTTGGGGGCCGAGCTTCGCGTGGGAGTGATGAAATCCTAAAGCGTCCCCAATCAGAAAAAACTACGCGGAAAAATGCGTAAAAGAAACTTGGCTGTGCGCAGCCAGAACTTAGGGGAGGGGGGTGGGAGAGAAATTTCTAACATCCTAGAGATGTCTAAACATCCTAAGGCTTCCCCAGTCAGAACTTTCGGAAACTCACTGCCGTATTATACGAAAAATGAAACTTTGGGTGTAATGAACTCAACACACGATGCGCTCGATGCATATGCGCTAATAGCATGACACCTTTGGTAGGCAGGGGAAAGTGTCCGCGGGATGTTTGGTATTGGGGGGGGGGGGGATGTCTTTGCGCTGTCCACGCTGTCCGCTCTTGTCTTCGGTGTCCGCTTTGGCACGTCCGCAGACACCGAAGGAAATGTAGGGTGAAACACCCCCCCCCCCCCAGGAAACAGACAAGGGGACATAGAAATGCTTTTTTAAAATTATACTCGTACATAAAAATCGTAGGAGAAAAATGAGCTGGGGAGGGGGGGGGGCAAAGAGGGCGCAATAATTTGCCCCAGCCCCTTAGGAAAAAAATTTTAATTTACGCCACTGCAGAACCAAGACGAAAGTGTCGTTGACATGGTTATGCCCTTCGAACAAGCTAGTGGTCCGCCCGCCAAGTGCAGTTGTCACATTTCATTGTAAGAAAGTAATTGTTCAATTCCTGCATTGTTGTTCCATGGCCACTAGTTTCGGTACTTTAACAGCAACCAGAGCTGAGCGTATTTCACGATGGTGAGGATAACTATCTATGCGGCGAAACAGCTTGAAAATTGTTGAAAACGAGCAGTCCTTGTGTGACCTGACAAGTAGTGCATAAACTGTTTCAATGTGATAAAAATGCGTGAAGATCGTTGATTTCAGCTGACTACTTGCTACTGACTACTAATTCCGCTCTGAATGAAATATCAGTTCAACACCCTTTTAACCCCGATAGGTGCCTTTTATGGTTTGACGTTTGGGGATGCACTAACTAAAAATATTGCAATCATTTGTAATGCTACATATTTTTTTTTGTATGTTGGGAAAACGCCACCGATGACCAAAATAGCATCACTCTTTATTCGTTAACGAGTAACAAAGCAAACCGACTATCGCAATACTAACATTGTCGATAAAATGGGCGCGCTACTTCTTGTTGATGGTTGAATACAAATCACCAAATGCTTCAATTTATGTGATTGAAGTCCTCATTCCAGCAAGCATATCTCCGGTCCTATTCACTGGCAAACACATTAGAAAAGGGAATTTAATTATTATTTAAAAATGAAAACAACAAGCGACTGAGTACAAGTTCATTAACAAAAATGCACCGAAAAAAAAAACTCAGAAAAAAACGCAAGCTCAAAATAAAAAAATAAAAATTATTAAACCACTAACTAGGTATTGGCAAAAATAAAAAATGCAATAAAAAAAACAGAAGTGATATCTAAAACAAAACCCACAATGGTAAAAGAACGCGCTAAGTTTCAGCCAATCAAAGTAGTGATACCCGAACAAAAAAGGCTGTCACCAAGTTCCTACATTGGTTGCCAAGCTGATCCTACCGACTATTACCTCAGACGTTATATAAAAAACTTGACCATTGCTACATCAGGTTTTTGATTTAACCTTTGATCTAATAACTAGCTAACTAACTAGCTAATTAGCTAATTAACTAGCTAAAACTAGCTAACTAGCTAATAAATTAGCTAACTAACTCTAGCTAGCTACTAACTACCTACTAACCAACTATACACCCTCCCTCCACCCACCCATGAAACCCCAAAACTCATAATCACTTATCATACTCACTTATCATAATGCTAAATAACTTCCTGGACAATATTTGCCCGGACCACATTAGGGTATCTAACAGCACTCCCCCACTCCCCCAGACCTCCTATATTTGTCTTTGTTCATTCCCGTGTGAAATTTCTTCCACTGTCGTCCTCACCCCCCCCCCTTCCTCCCTTCCTAGTCATTCAACAAACAAAAATAACACGTTTATTGACATGTCGCCTGAAAGTTTAGAGGACCAATTCCCTTACCCTCTGCATACAATATTTGCATACAACTTAAAACCGTATTTCCCAATGTAGAAATTTTTATCTGTAACCTGCCTCTTCCCCCTCCCCTTCCCAAGAAAAGTAGTAACGATGATATAAAAGGACAAGTGGGAATCCTCCACCATACATCAAAATCCAAAATCTCACCTTTCAAGCTAAGGGGTGTGATGCTACTCTACTTTTGGGGCGAAACGTCACCAAAAAAAAGTGGTTCGCGGTCATCTACTTCCCGACTGGCCTCCTATAAAGCAGTGACACGACATAGTATTATTGTATATAACTCTATGCTAGATCCGTAATGGGTTAGCTGCAAGGGGCACTGCAGAGAGAAACAGAAAGGCGTCATACTGAAGCCGATGCTGTGAAGAGTGATTTCTTAGACCTAAAACGCGCTATTTTTGTTGTTGGAGAAAACAACGTTATTTTAAGCCTTAGAAATCCGCTCTTCCGTTGTTTTACCCTCCATTTTTATGTAGTGCACCTTGTAGTTATGCCCTCCAAAACCCGTACTGGTGCCAATATGGCGGCAAATGTCACTGTTCTATTCCCTTGTGTAGACCCACTGGTCCGTCTCTGGACTTAGATGCAAATAAACTTAGGCAAAGTTACCGTTTCGAAACCATAATTTCCTGTAATGTTTTTAGGTTTACTTCGCGATCAAATTATTATTATCGAAGGGCTTTATTATAAACAATTCGCGAAAGTATCCTTGCTTTGTTAATAATGGACAGTCATCGATGGCGGCACGTGACATTACCGTTCGACGGTCGTGCTTCGCGACTCTGACATCATTTTGACGTCAGCCCATTGCGTGCCGAATATGACCAACAACACGCCCGTTAAGAAAAAGCACAACAAGCCGAGTCGTAGTACGCAGGTATGACGTTTTACCGTCGAGCGTGTTTGACAACGATTCTCGGGCGTGGAGGAGCATCTCGCCACCAACAATAAACACGCAGTTTATGGATTTGTCATGCCAACCAGTGCGTTTGTACCTCCTTGTTAAAATATTATTGTAGTTGCGGTCAGTTTAAAAAAAAATGTCTTGATACGTGTTAAAGCTTGTAAGCTGCACACATTGTGTCTTAGCGAATTCAATGTTGTATAAAATAAATAATAAAACACAATGAAATGATAAATGACAGAACTCCCATCAGACTTTATTTTAAGTGTTATTTTGTAGTAACGTGTGTTATCCTGTACTGCTTACGCTCTCAATGTAATTCGAAGATTCGTATTAATCTTGGCGTTTCTTTGTATTTTTGAGAAGCAGCACTGATTAACAAAGTCTGACAACAACACGTTCTTTATTAAGAAAAAGCACCACAACAAGCCGTGTTGTAGCCTACTACGCAAGTATGACGTTTTACCGTCCTACGTGTTTGACGAAGAACTCGACCCTGCCTTCTCCTAACACATTCACACGGAGGTGTGTTACTGAAAAGTATTGCGGTACAGGCATCGTGCCTCGAACAACAAACGGAGCTTTTATTCCAATTGGCCTTGGCAGTGAAGTACCTTGACGCCAGCTCACTGATACTTAAGTCGTTTGCGGCGATTAGGGGCCAAGAAGGCAAGTCACTTTAACCCAGGGACCCGTGCACATATGGGGGGGGGGACGCTGTTTGCTTGTGCGGTGGTGCAAAAAGGCCAAAAAAAAAGGACAATAATGACTAAGAAAGTGGTGCAAAGAGGAACAGAGAAGGTTAAAATCACCAAAAGGGAAGCAATAAGAGTTAAAAGGTGTAAAAAAAACCTCCCCCCCCCCCAAAAAAAAAACGGGCCCCAGAAAAAAGTATAAAGTTGCCCCTGCCCTCTGCACGAGGCGTGTGCACGACCCAGCTTTTTACCGTATCTTTATTTTAGAATTCCTAAGTAACAAATTCCCCTGTGGCACAATCATTTTTTATCCCTGCATTGTGTTGCTCACCTGTACTTTCACGTGCAGCAATAAATTTTATCATGATTATCATTATTATTATTATCCCACCTTCCCCCCTCCCCGCAGTCAACTTAATCGACATTGCTCAACCCACTAATGATTTAAAAACTTCTTTCTAAACGCCCACTTTTATCTTTAATCTTAAAAAGATTACAGAGCGTATCCTTCCACCCATGTCGTTCGCTAGATTCACTCCTTTGGCGTCGATCCATGCTTCAAATAGTTTATTCGATCCTGAGCTTCACTGAATAGATGTACTGAATATTAGGATTTATTTAATTTGTTTCTCCCAATTACTGGTTCATCACATTCCTTCTAATATCTGTAGGGCATTTACAGTAAAAAGGCTTACTATACGCAGAAATCACTCGCTTTGTTCACTCAATCCGCGCACCGACGGGCTTCAAGAAATGCGAATGTTTGACATCCTTTTATAATTTTACAGGTTATGTTCAACCTGTTCAAGACTAACGATTTTGAGATATACATTGCTGATGCTAAGTACGTCGTCATTTTAGTTTAGTTCTATTTTTTTTTAACCAATTTAATTTTTTATTATTTTCCCAGAACAATAAATGTTTGCGCGAACTTTGACATCATGGAACAGTTTTCAGATCTTTTTATCACAAATTTCAGGGTCAAAATATCAATGTACAGCGACGAAAATAGACCTTTGAATCATCTGTCATGTGGCGCTTTTCTCATCCCTGTATAGGAGTAAAGGCAAAACCAGACTGGGCTGATCGTGGCTGCTTCACGATGCGGGATGTTGTAACAAAGACGTCAAAATTATCGTTAAACGCAACACTAACCATACGATTGAAGCAACTTTAAGCTCGTATGCACTAAGTAACGCGTTACTTCCCTTGAAGTTTACTTCTGCCTGGTTAGGGCTTTAAGGTACAAAAACTCACGCACGCCAATCGCATTTTTTAAATTATGCTGAACACCGTTCGCTTCCTTACTCCCTTGGCGTCGATCTATGCTGCTTTACACGGTTAATTTGAACTTTAGGTTTAAAAAAAAACGTCCGATTGATCGCACCGAATGTTGAACTTTGGGGGGAAGGAAGATGCAATAATAATGTTATTTAATAATAATAATAATAATAATAATAATTTTTTTAGTCACCTTTTTACTATCGTCACTATGACAAAATGGTT
>JAHWFP010054550.1:0-17333 GCA_023313725.1 Lithobius niger | reverse complement strand
TAGGATTCTGAATCTGCATTAGCTGAACTATTATTCTATAATATCAAGTATATTGGTAATAGAGGCGCTGGCAGAATCTTGGGCGAAAGTTGTTCGCCTTATAATAGTGCCCGTTTATTTTTGTTGAATTTACGAGCCCTACATTTGAGCTGCCTTACATTCGGTCCAGTATGGTATAAGCCTAACGGTGTTGATGCAGCAGCAGAGTCGGCACGAATTGGGAAGTGCAGAAGACAAACACACACTGTTACCTACATGTAGCATACTATTGCTACTGGTGTTAGTGTAACAGCAGAACAGTCGCAAATTGTGATATGAAGAAAATAAACACCATGCTAACTGATGGGAATACGGTTGCTGCCAGCACTGACGTTGCAGCAGCATCACAGGCTCGAGCTGGTGAGTGTAGAATAAAACACAATGCTAACTTCGAGATAATACTGCCACCTAGCAATCGCTGCTTGGCCACGTGAAAAACTGTAGTGACAACGAACGAAATATGGCATCGTAAACGGGTTGTATCTTTGATTTTGTACGCGAGCAGTGAAAATGGTCCAAGTTTCAGGCAACAGCTTACATTTAGAGACCAAAATAGAATTTGCTTGTGCTTTGCCTTTATTCGATTTACATTGATTAGGATTTATGATTAGTTTTGAGGACTTTTGAGCTGATACAATTTTGAGACCAACAGGATTTGAAATAGAATCAAACAATGTGAGAGATGCTCGACTACTTCCTGCAGCTTACGAAGATGAAATAGCGAGCAATATCGTGGAGATTGCAGGCAAGCTTCTTACAAGCTGTTATCAGTCACACATGTTGGGTTAAATATCATAAATTTCCGAATAATCAACCGTGTACGCAGACAGTAACAAAGAAGAAGTAATATTTCAATTTTCACTACTTACGTTGCATAAGAGTAGTAAATCCGACATTTTTGTAAGCAATGTAGCAGACATGAGCTGGCCGCATGAGGCTTGAAACGTCAGTTGTCCCACCAAATGACACACGAGCAGCAAATTATTTTTACTAGAAAAAACGTCATGGTTTTCACAGATCTGCGCCAAATTTGTTGGAGTGAGGAGTGTTATCCCGAAACGAAATATAGGTTTCTTACTACCTGCAAATACTTACTTCAGTAATTATGCTTAAAATCATCATTTTACGCTATCACTGCTCATTTATCAACTAAAAAACTCCCTTTTTTAGCTTGTATCCAAACTTTCTCTCCTCTCCCGCCAGGGGCGCTGCTACTCCTAACTAGGAGGCCGCCATCTTGTTTGTTCCCCTCATCACATTTTGAGCACGTTGTTAGGGTAGGACGTGTTTGGCATCGCTGCCTTTGTTTTCTTGTTTGGAAGCAAAGTTATCAACTTTTCTGGGCAGAATTATGACCACGATAGTACAATCAAACGATCTATTACGTGGGAGACTCAATTCGAAGAAAGTTGTTGCCAGTGGTATGAGGTTAGTAAAATGGGGCTTTAGGAAGGTTCTCTCCCCCCCTATATTTTTTTTTTTTTTTTTTTTTTTTTGCCTTCGACTATCTTCTCTTCCTTGGGTCCGTAGGCTGAGTGGGGGGTGAAAATATGCCCCTTTGGGGAATTGGCCGCTATATGCCGTCATGTTCTAAGCCTCTGCCACCGCATGACCCGAAGAAGACACATATGTTTCTTACCACCTGCAAATACTGATGCATACACATACGTTTTTCAAATCGGTCGGAAAAGGTGCCCCGAATAAGAAGGGGTTTCGGACCTACAAGGAAGCCGAAAAAGAACTGAACTGTGTAGTATCGAGTTGGATTCGGTTCTCAAGAACCCCTCGTTCATTAAAACTCCTACTCAACAATTGAAGAGGACGAGGTCATGTTGAGAGCAAGCTCTCAAATAGAGCTTATTACTCGGCATCAACTCCAGCTTTGAAGGCGAGGGCATTGGTCAACCCGGAGCTCAGAGAAAATAAAACAATTAGGGAATGTATGCATCTTCTTAAGCGAGCGTCTTCATGCCACAAAGATAGTTTAAATTGGCAATGCCGTCTACTCATGAACACTGTCTTTCGGCGTCGAGACGCCCTCCTCGAATCTGCAACTATGGTCCCGGCGGATGTAGTGGGCAAGTTGAGACTTTTGCCAGTTCAGGGTTCTGGAGACTTGCTTAATGGACAGTTACTTGGATTGGCCCCAGAACTCAAAGAAAAGGTTCGACCTGCCCAAACATCGGTCAGCACGAACCATGGAAGCTATCGAAGCAAGCCTATGTATGCAAAGATCCAACACCCAGCATCCGGACATTGGAATGATCCATATGGGGGAAAGAGTAGCAGCAAAAAGCCGGCGGACAAGTCAAGGGATCGTTCGCCCTTTCGTGACCATCCCCCTTCCTCGTCACGCGGGAAAAAACCAGAGAGTTACCAGCGTGACCGAGGATCGTTCCGGGAAAGAGGTAAAAGACCTCCACGTCCGTGACTGGGCATGGTCAGGGCGCCCCCCCCCCCCATTCACCGTCAGGTGGGGGGGGGAAGGATTGCCAGACAGCTTGGACATTGGAAGAGGATTGCGTCGGACCCCTTCGTCATCCGAGCTCTGGAGGAGGGATACACACCGCTATTCGTCACCAGGCTTGTAACTACAGACTGGCCACCAGACTGGCTGGTAGGACGTTCCGAAATCCCAGAATTTATCAAGGGAGTCATTTTACTGGTTGTGAAGGGGCCAGTACAGGTTTTTGGAGTCCGGCAAGGGTGATTCCGAACGGAAGGAGGATCCCGAGTTCTTTTCAATCTTCGGAAACTCAATCAACACCTCGCAAAGGAACATTTCCAGATGGAATCGAGCGAATCAATTCGAGACTCACTCCAGCACGAAGAGTATACCATTTCTATCGACCTCGAGGATGCGTATCTGCACGTTCCCCTCAATCCCCTCGACATCTGTTCTGCCTTGTGGCGGGGGGAAAATCGTCCCAATGGAAATCTCTTCCCTTCGGCTTAGCGACGGCTCCATACGGAAACCTGTGCTTGCATACCCGCACCTACATCACATCAAAGCTCACGCCTCTTTGGACGATTGGCTGGTTCGAAACAAGGACTGTTTCTTTTGACCCAGCAGTGGGAAATGTGCAGCTCCCTGTTTTCACATTAGGTCTTGGTATAAACCTCAAGAAGTCTAGACCAGTTCCAAGCACTTGTTTTGTGTTCCTGGGTGCAAAGTTCGACGGTGAAGACATTCGTCAGAAGGACCAAGGTAACGGCGAGGGAGTTGGCATCGCTCATTGGACTCTTGGACTCCAATGCCAGACTTGTACCCTTAGGCCACTGGCGGGGGGAAACCGATTCACTGGTTTCGGAAGACAGCGTGGCAGCCGCGGAATAGTTGGTTGGACATCATTCCGCTACGAGACCTCCCGAGGCAGAGCTTGTCGTGGTGGACGGCGAAGGCAAACCTTCAAGTTGGAGTGCCCATTCACGAGCCCGTTCCGGATTTGCTCCTATTTTCAGACGCCGCCCTGTCAGGTTGGGGTGCTCACCTTGCCGGGGAAACTGCATCAGGCATTTGGAGCGAAGAAGAGAAGGTCCTGCACGTCAACGTCCTGGAACTTGGAGCAGTTTGGAGAGCCCTCCTTGCCTGGAAGCTAAGGCTGAGGGGTCAGGCAGTGGGCATCATGCCACGGCTGTTGCGTATGTGAAGAAAGGTGCAGGCGCACATTCGAAATCTCTTATGGAAGAAGCCTCCACCCTGTTCGAGATCTGCATGCGGTACGAAATCTCGCCGGTTCCTCGCCACATAGCAGAAAGTCTCAACGTGTGGGCGGAAGAGTTGTCCCGGGGTTCACAGGTGCTGTCTACGGAATGGATGTTGGACCCTCAGGGTTGCGAAGCCCTGTTTCGTCAGTGGGGAACCCCGTAGGTGCATCTGTTTGCACTACAACACTCAGCTCTCATGTTTTGTGTCCCCGTTCCCGGATGCGAGGGCCTGGGCAACGGACACACTATCAATCAGCTGGGAAGGTCTGAATGGTACCTTTTCCCGCCTTTCAAACTTCTGTGGAAAGTGATCAACAAGTTGAGAGTGGCCAAAGGGAAATTCATCCTAGTAGTCACCTGTTGGCCAGCGCCTCCATGGTTCCCAGAGTTGATGGAGCTGGAAAAGACGGATCCAATCCCTTGCCAATCACCAGCACCGGGGGAGGACCCTGCACCAAAACCCTTCATTTGGTGAGGGAGGGATTTAAGAAGGAAGTGGCATCCAGGATTGCGAAGTGTTTGAGGGAGTCCTCGCAACGTAACTACAATGTCAAATGGAAAAAGTGGTTCGAGTGGTGTGTAAAGTCAGACTGCGACCCATGCTGACAGCTTTCTTTGAAGAGCTTTTTGTCAAAGGTTGTCCCCAAGGGCTATCGTTCGTGTTGACATGCGTTGGGGATCCAAAGACTGTTTTCCAATGTGGTGGTTTCCAAACAGATGACAGCCTTTGAAAGTGGGAGACCAAGACAAACGAAATTGTTCCCTACATGGAATCTGCCGTTGGGGCTGCAAAATCTAATGGGCACCCCATATGAGCCAGCTAGAAATGCGTCCATTCTATCTCTATCCCAGAAGACAGTATTCCTAGTCGCTTTAGCCTCGGCAGCACGCCAAAGTGAGTTGGCAGCCTTCACCAGGGATGAGGGTCATATTAATTTTGCCAAAGACTGGTCGGAGGTATTTTTGACGTTTTCGGCCCATTTCAGAGCAAAAAATTGCAAACCGGGAACGACATCAAAGCCTGTTCGAATTAAGGCTCTAAACGAGTGTGGACAAACACGAAACCAAGAATGTTTACAGTGTCCGAGTAGAGCTATGCGGTTCTACCTATCCAAAACAGAAAATAAGAAGGAGAACTGCAAGTTCATAACAAGCCAACTCCACTGTTTTTTGATGTGGACTCAAAACAGTGGTGAAATTATGGATAAGGGAGTGCCTAGGATCTGAGCCGTGGTTAAAAGAGCATACTTGAACGGACAGGATCACGAGGATCTCCCCGCTATAGTTAGAGCACACGAGCTTCGGGCATTAGCCGCATCATGGGTTGTAGCACACCTTGGGATGAGGTTGTAGGGTTGTAGCACACCTTGGGATGAGGTGATCACAGTGTGCTCATGGAATAGCAGTACCACCTTCATCAAACACTACCGGATGGGGTCACCCTTAGTGTAGACTGGGGACACCCAGACGGAGGCACACACTGGTGAATGAACTATAGTGCTGACTCAGACTGAGGGAGTCACCTCGAGTGTAGACTAGGGACACCCAGTCAACTAAGCACGCCAGTGAAGTAACTGGAAGAGGAGACGAGACCAACTGTGTAGAAGTGGTAAGTTGACTTATTCCATGTTAAAACAGTAGTAGGCTAGCTCTCCCGGGTTCAGTGAGGTTTTTCCCCACCGCCTGAATGACAAATTCAGCATAATTACTGAAGTAAGTATTTGCAGGTAGTAAGAAACGATAATTTTAAAAGGTAAAATTAGTTTTTACTAACCTAAATACTTACTTCAGTAAGAACCCGCCCGCCTCCCCGCATTCACTGAAAGGAGAGTTCAAAATGTGATAAGGGGAACAAACAAGATGGCGGCCTCCTAGTTAGGAGTAGCAGCGCCCCTGGCGGGAGAGGAGAGAAAGTTTGGATACAAGCTAAAAAAGGGAGTTTTTTAGTTGATAAATGAGCAGTGATAGCGTAAAATGATTTTAAGCATAATTACTGAAGTAAGTATTTAGGTTAGTAAAAACTAATTTTACCTTTTAAAATTATCGTATTTAGTTGATGCTGCCATTTTCCTGTCCCAGCAAGCAATGCTACAAGGCATGCAACCATAGCGTAATATGTGAACATCAACAGCAAGTTGATATTCGCGTGACAACACCAAAATGTGATGGTTTTCACCTGCCCTACAATTTTAAATACTCATGCTCAAGAATTCAGCACAATAAACTCTTGTTTGATCACTGATTGTGAGTAAAAAATTGTTACGCTTCAAATCCGCTGTATAAACACAGTGCTAAAATGTTATGGCAACATGTGACAAATTAATTATTCACTCGACGAATGAATTACTGATTGTCACATGTTGGCAGACAATTGTAACACTGTGTTTATACATCCGATTTGACGCTTAACAATTATTTTGGTGAAGTTGTAGTACCATTCCATTCAACATATGTATAGACTTTTAAAAAGCATGATTTTCATGTGATGGTAGCTCAACTGTCAATTCCATAACCTATAACATAAGTTTATAGTTCGAAAGAGGTTTTTTTTATAAGTCAAGTCAACACAAACTCCTGATTGGCTAAAAACTCGATTAACCAGCGTGAGTTCTTTGCTCCAGGTTGTTCATGAACCATATAAAAATACACAAATCTGAAGTAAACTCTCGATGTGGCAAACCTCCGAACAAGGAATTATGCTATACAGAGGAACAATTTTTACTATTTGGTTCCATTGATAAATCTATAAACTGATGGTTTTGGACAGTGGCGAGCACGGGAGGGGGGGGGGGAGAGGCAGTGGGGGTATTATCTCTGCCCTTTTTTGAGAAAATTCCCTTTTTTTTGCATTTTTAAAGAATAAAACATGACCTATTTTGCTTTTCTGCTATGAAAAATGCTGGTCGCAGCGAGAGGACTGGGCCTAAGTCCCTAAAAAGGGCAAAAAGAAAGCCAGGAAGCCGAAAAAAGTACCAAAAATGGTAAAAAACAAGTGAGTGGCAAGCAAAAAAGAAAAAATGGCCCCAGAAAAATAAAGCCTCAGCGGGCCTTTTTACTGACAGTTGCCCCTGCCCTCTCGGATGTCTGTGCACACTACTGATTTTGGAATTGATAGTTGAATGGTACCATCACTTGAAAATCGGGCTTTCCAAAAATTCTTATGTTGAATTGAATAATTGGTACTACTAACTTCGTCAAGGGAATTGCTAATCTGTCACATATTGGCGTAAAAGTTTACCACTGTGTTTGCAAAGTTGATTTGAAGCATAAATTTTTTTTCACACTCAGTGAGCAAATAAACAACTTTCCATGTTTATATAAAGATGAATTTATGCCATATGAACACACCTCAACTCAATACGAATTAATTTCCGGTTGTGTGACTTAAAGATGCAAAAATATTCCTCGTATCAGTGAAAAACCAAAAGTTCATAATAGAGGGACAAAATTTTAATAATATTCGTCAGTTCGTTTGCTGCCTTGGTAACATTTTAAAAGGAGAAACTCTAAATAAAATGCCAAAAGAGCACTGAAAACGGACAACAATATCCACCATCTTGGAAAGCTAGACACAGCTCATAAAGTGAACACATATTCAAGTAATGTGCAAGTCGATTCAATACTAAATTCCACCCCGAGAATGATCCAGTTTAGGAAACATTGGCTATTTATTGGTCAAGTTAGTTACCTGTTTATCTGTAGCGTGTTATCAGTGTATACGGAAATTTGAAACTGCTTCACTCGTAATTCACAATAAAGGAGGTTTCTGTGAGAAGATCTTTCTGTATAAAGTACGTTAAAATCGGAAAATAAAGCCACAACGAAATTGTGGTTCGTTTTGATAAAATCGAGAATTTGAACGGCACCCGTAAAATTGGTTCAGGGTTGTTTTAGCCTACACGTCGGTGTTTGGGAGTTGTGTTGTTGTGAAAAAAATGACGAAGTGATGAATTGTCGGTGCTGCTGGAATTAGAAAGAGTTGCAGTTTGTAGGAAGCCTGGAACGAAAGTAATCGAACAAAAAATAGCGTAGCTGGTGGTGTTTAAACTTGAAAATCGCGATGTTCGTTTTCGCAGGCTAGTTGTCTCCCTTGTTAGTATTGTGTGTAATGGTGGTGGTGGTTTATAAATATAAAAAAAATTTTTTGTCTTCCTGGTCAAAAATTAGTTGTCCTGATGATACTCGTTTTATGTGCCGAGCCCCTATGGTGTGGTATGCCACAAGTTCCGAGACAGTATTCTTGGACACCGAAGCATGCTTTATACGCATGCTGATGACGAAAAATCTCCACAAATTTCTTAAAAGAAATCTATAGGTCTTTGGCGATTTTTCAGTTTTCTCTTGTATTTTTTTAAATTACTATCTTCTTCTTACCCTTGTATTTTGCCAGCTTTCTTAATAATAATAATAATAATAATAATAATAATAATAACAAGTTTGTTGCAAACGCAACCGGAATGGCAAGACCTGGTGGTCACTAACTGCCACCCGAAGTTAAAACAAAAAAATATAGATCACAAAAGTTAAAATATAGATTTTATAAGTTTAAAACGAAGATGATAGCCTGGCTGTAGAGGAAGGGTAGATGGTATTGGGTTGGGGTCACGAATGCCTTACCACCAAGGTTAGACCTACCAGGGCTTAGACCCACCAAGGTTAGACCTACCAGGGCTCTTAGACTTTTGGTGTCAATGGCTAACACCCCTTCCGGTAAACCTTCCTCATAAATGTGTTAAACTATTTAATTATTATTATTTTAATTATCGAGAATTTTTAATATTCCTGGTTTAATGATTTTGCAGATTGTAATCCACTACAAGCTAAACAATGCGTCACCAACGGAACGACGAATGAGTGCCAAGTTACAGCACTTGACAGCTTCAAATGCTCGTGCCACGGTATTTATAAGCAAACAGAGACTAAAAAGAAATGCATAGTAAAAGGTAGGGTCTACTCGATAGTATCCTATATACCGTACTGGCCCGAATATAAGACGGCATTTTTTATTCAATTTCGTGTCATTAAAACTGCATCTTCGTCTTATATTCGCGTCCTAATCCGTAACTTGGCCAAATTTTGACCGATTTTGAAGTCTGAATACACCATTCAAATAGTTTTTTAGAGAGCTATTCATTGGTGCTACTGAGAATTCACCCAGCTTTTTAATTATTTAACAAAAACTAAAATATAACCAAAATTGGACCTTAAAATTATTATGGAGTTCACAATTAAAAAAATAAACTACAATGACGAAAATTAGGATTCTGAATCTGCATTAGCTGAACTATTATTCTATAATATCAACTATATTGGTAATAGAGGCGCTGGCAGAATCTTGGGCGAAAGTCGTTCGCCTTATAATAGTGCCCGTTTATTTTTGTTGAATTTATCAGCCTTACATTTGAGCCTCCTTACATTCGATCCAGTATGGTATAAGCCTAATGGTGTTGATGCAGCAGAGTCGGCACGAATTGGGAAGTGCAGAAGACAAACAATGTTACCTACATGTAGCATACTATTGCTAATGGTGTTAGTGTAACAGCAGAACAGTCGCTAATTGTGCTATGTAGAAAATAAACACCATGCTAACTGATGGGAATACGCTTGTTGCCAGCACTGATGCTGCAGCAGCAAAACAGGCACGAGCTGGTAAGTATAGAATAAAACACAATGCTAACTTCGAAATAATACTGCTATCTAGCAATTGCTGCTTGGTCACGTGAAAAACTGAAGTTACAACGAACGAAAT
This sequence comes from Lithobius niger, assembly GCA_023313725.1. NCBI lineage: Eukaryota > Metazoa > Arthropoda > Chilopoda > Lithobiomorpha > Lithobiidae > Lithobius > Lithobius niger. Next base: position 7,837 of record JAHWFP010054550.1, on the reverse strand, counting down.
ATGGCATTGTAAATGGATTGTATCTTTGATTTTGTACGCGAGCAGTGAAAATGGTCCAAGTTTCAGGCAACAGCTTACATTTAGAGACCAAAATAGAATTTGCCTGTGCTTTGCCTTTATTTGATTTACATTGATTAGGATTTATGATTAGTTTTGAGGACTTTTGAGCCTATTCAATTTTGAGAGCAATAGGATTTGAAATAGAATCAAACAATGTGAGAGATGCTCGACTACTTCCTGCAGCTTACCAAGATGAAATAGCGAGCATTCGTGGAGATTGCAGGCAAGCTTCTTACAAGCTGTTATCAGTCACACATGTTGGGTTATAAATTTCCCAGTAAGAAACTATGTGCACAGACAGTAACAAAGAAGTAGTAATATTTCTATTTTCACTACTTACGTTGCATAATTGTAGTGAGTAGTAAAACAGACATTTTTGTAAGCAATGTAGCAGACATCAGCTGGTCGCATGAGGCTTGAAACGTCAGTTGTCCCACCAACTTATACACGAGCAGCAAATTATTTTTTCTGGGAAAACGTTATGGTTGTCACAGATCTGCTCCAAATCTGTTGCAGTGATGAGTGTTATCCCGAAACGAAATATTGGTATTTATTCTAGGTTAAAACTTGTCTTAACACATGTGGGCAACGAAGGTCAAAAGAAGACGACATTCCACACAAAAAAAAAACAGAACAAACGCAATTCTGTCTCACCGTTTAGTCAACCTGACGAAGATACTAAAAGTCCGAATCAACCGGATTTGAGTTTAGGTGACTGTATTGGAAAATGCTGGCGCAAAAACTTTTTTTATGTAGTGTTTCTTGAAAATGATTGAATTGTTTAAAACATGCCTGTAACGGTCAAAATTTTCTTTGCAGCATACTTCAGTCTTTATTAAAAGTCATTTACAATTTGATTAGTTATTTTCCCCTTTTATCAACTTGATTTATCAACTGCTGCTTATTCGTGCTATATTATTTTATCTGACGTTTATTTCGCCTAGTGTTAGTCACAATTCGATCAACACGTTGACAGGATAACTGTAAGCTTTCTCATCAAGCGTTACGGTCATAGTTGTTTTTCTTTCTGCGGCACCTTCCTCCGTTTTCGATAAAATCGTTAATTCGAGACTTGAATTAGAATTTTAAGACTTAATTGAAATTTTTTTGAGAATGATGGAGTCACACCAGGTGCTAGATGATTAGAGCTCAATCGTTTACGAGCTTACTCAAATAAATACATACCGAGAATAAAGACTAACTCAAGAAGATAATGGGTTAACGAAGCAGAGAGTCTGCTGTGGGAATACAAGGTACACTAATCTAAGAACGAAAGAAAAGGTAGCTGTACGATTGGGGGTTGAACCTCGGACTTCCCGCATACCAGACCCGGCACTATGTGTGGAGGGGGAGAAGAGCCCGGTAAAAGGCTCCAGAGAACCTTTTTGTTTCCTGTCGACCTTTCAGTAACTATTCAACCTTTCTCAGTGATGACTTAACGCAATGTTCCCCAACCAGAGAGGCGCGTCTCCCTAGGAAGGCGTGGAGCAACTGCAGGGGAAGCGCGAAACGCTGCCAGATCGGTGATGACTTTTTGTTTAACGATGCATTGCAACGCCAATAACAGACATATACGTGCTATCAACCATTTAAAACAATTACGTTATTGTAAAGATTTACAAGACTTACCAGTGTCATTAATTACTAGTGTCAAAATTTAATCACAAGTTACATAGGAATGCAGTGTCGTATTGGACCGCTCGGGGGCACGGGGATCAACGGAGAGGCCCCCTCAGAAGAACTTAAAAAAATAATAAATTGCAGGGAAACCTTTCAAATGCACTCCTCTATCTTAAAACTACGGTAGCTGACCCCACTTCATGAGGCCTTTGCGAAACTTTGTTTAAAAAAAAAACTTTTTTTGAAAAATTTGAATGGGATTCTTATGAAAATTGCATACTAAGTTGCTGGAAAATGTTTCAAATTCAAGCGTATTTCTTAAAAATACGGTAGTTGGACCATTCTGGAGAAGCTTATGTCACTACCCTCAGCCCCCTTTACGAGGGTAGCAAGCTCCCCCCCCCTCCCTGGAAGAACCACGAAGTCCATGCCCACTATTCCCGGAGAAGCTAGACCCATCCAAATCCGACCCTGTAGCAATATGGGGGCGGGGAGGGGGGGGGTGCCATTGAGTGCTAGACCCAATGGGGAGGAATGCTGTAGATAGGGTTGGAAACCGCGGACTTAACGGGCAGCTTTCTCTCTTTTTCAAATTAGTGTATCTTGAATTCTCACAAGGCTAGTCTTTAATGCAGACTGCTTCTTTAAGCCTTTCCCTCGCAATTTATTCTTTAGTTATTGTTTAGATTATTTGTAGTGTGGAGGCCAAGAAGCGAATTGCTTTCCGTACTTCTGTATGTGTGACACTTTCAGGTCGCCGCTGAGAAAGGTTGAACAGCTGCTAAGCTCGACAGAAGGCTTTAGCCATTCGCTGTAGTACTGAAGTGGTTAGAATGTCTGGCTAGTGTCGCTTTGAACACACGCACAATTGCAGGAGAGTATTAAATCTCACTGATACTCTCCTCCAGAATACTTGTTGTATAGTTTGCTTTGCTCGCTCTTTGGCGTTGATCCATACCTTACGTTTTAGTCAATTTCCAAGACATTACAAATTGCTGTACTGACTATTAGGAAGCCAGCAATTTTGGAAATTTTCCTCAACTTTGATTCGTCATATTCATTAAAATTTTGCGGTACTTATAGTATAATGCGTATGTTCTACTTTGAAAATGTAGAAGGAAATCGCTTGATTTTGCTCTTCAGTCTGCACTTCCGATGTTGAGAACCGGTAATGTACGTGTCATTTTTGAAACCTAAACGTTGACTTTTTTGCGCATCCAACCATTTGAAAACGACCAATTAGTCTGACATATCCCAAGTTCCAATGCCAAAAAAAAAAAAAAAACCACTGCCGGGTGGTTTTGGTATGTTAAAATGGCCATCCTGTGCTAGGGCCACCTAAGGCCTAACTCCAATGAACAGTCCAGACATATGGAGAAGTTGGTTTATTCAATGGTTCACATGGGCCACTTAAAGATGTTGGATGGTTCCGGCCTGACGTAGGCTTAGGTGACACTGGCAGAGGTAAGGAGAGAACTGTAGCTGGGTTGTTGCCCAGAGGTGAACTGAACTACTAGAGCATGAGTAGGTATTATACCAGCGTGTTTAGGGTAATCTACAAGTGATGGCCACACAGTTCCATACCAGTTCTGACCTTCCACAGTCTCCACCTAGTAAGGGTAGGTTATCAACACCACTGAACCATATATTACAACATGAACAGATGTTACATATGATTATTCCATAATCAGTTCAGTGAGACGTATTACCTGTACATCAACTGATTAGCATGCCTTACAACCAGAACGACATTTATAGTGTAGGCATAACAATAATACAGCTCTGCAGTATCTGGCTTATGGTCTATAATCACTGGCAATTAAGGGTAATAAGCCTTAAGCTAAGTTTTTCTGCTGGTTGTCTGTAGTTCTTCAGGTGTGTATCGTATAGAGCAGTGACATTTGCCGCCATATTGGCACCAGATTGTCACCAGTATGGGTTTTGGAGGGCATAACTACAAGGTGCACTACATAAAAATGGAGGGAAAAACAACGGAAGAACGGATTTCTTAGGCTTAAAATAACGTTGTTTTCTCCAACAACAAAAATCGCGTGTTTTAGGTCTAAGAAATCACTCATCACAGCATCGGCTTCAGTATGACGCCCTTCTGTTTCTCTCTGCAGTGCCCCTTGCAGCTAACCCATTAAGGCTCCAGCATAGAGTTATATACAATAATACTACGTCGTGTCATTGCTCTGTACTAGGCCAAAATAAGGCTATATATGTCGGTACAGGCACAAATAACAACTGTGTTGGCGTGCTCGTCCTTTCTTATATATCGATCGTTCCTCAGTAAAATCCACACAATACACAACTCATTTAAACTGACAGCAACTGACGTTGTTTTAGTGTTAAGACTTATTTTAGTTGTTTCGTATTTCAGTCAGCTAATTTAGCTAAATGTTCCATCAAGATTTGAAATATGACCTGTTTCATGCGCCGTAATTCACATATTTAAGAATTAAAATACGCCTATTAAAAGCGTAATATAATTATCCTAAATTTGGCAATGCTCTCTCTCTTTATCGTAGGTACCTTATTCCACAGCAGTAGGCATACAAACACACACGTACCTGAATACATCGTATCTTTTTAATGATGTAGACATTTTCAACTAATTGTGAGAAACTTATCAAAACATGCTTTCATTTTCAGAATGTAGAGAACTGCAGAACAGAGAATGTGCCGTGGCTCCTGGATTCGGAAATAAATGTTTAGTAACAGGAACTGATGATTTTGAATGCGAGTGCACAGGAACGTATGTACAAGATGGCAAAAGCCGCTGTAAACTCAAGGGTGAGTGAATGAATAGGAATATGAAATCTTAATGTGAACATTTTAAGATATATGCTATGTTTTATTTTTAAGATATATGCTAACATAATTTTCTATAGTAAAAACTTGTTGGAGGATAAAATGTAAAAAACGAACCATCTTCCTTTGAGTGTTTAGAATAACAAGTCAAAAATCGCTTATACTCACAGAAAAACAAATACAACTTCGTATTTGCAACTTTTAGATAGACATATTGCCTTAGGGTGTTAAACCAGTTTTTCTATTTCTCCAGTAGTACGTCAGTAATAAAATTGCATAGTGCTTGTTTTTTCCTGCTGTTATGGTTTGAATCGACACGCGTTAGTTCGTAGTCTCCAGTACTAACATTTCTGTTACATTTCTGTAAGTTGGTCTTCGAGCTCCCTGCTAATGAGGTTTAGACGGAATTGAGGGGCCTTAAATGTATGTAAGCTCAGTCGATTCACGTGTAATAGTCAATGATTTCCTTTCATGTGAAATCTTTCAGAACTAGTGCTGTCACAGTCCGAAATGCAAGTATTGAATTGAGATTTTAAATTTATTCCGGTTTCGAGACGTGATAACGACTTCGTACGTGCGAACCTGGCAGATGTTCAAGTCTTGCTATGTTAATCCTGTGACCAGGCTGAAGTTACAGCAACGGATCGTTCAAAGATAAACCTAGAATTAAGCTAAATGTGACAAAGAGTGAGACAGACGCTTAGCAAAAGCTTTGAATGGGTGGCACCCTTACGATTTGTAATGCCAAAAAAGTCAGTAGGACGGTTGCCGTGGCTACGAGGAAACATGATGCTAGAGTGCTGACGGTTATTTTAGATTCCAAAATGTATGAAAAGATTGAAGCTAATGTCAGAAATAGGACCCTGACGCATTTATTTTTTTGTTTGGATAGATTCAAAAGAGAAGGATAACTTATACGATACCTTAGGAAACAAACTACACTGACACTTACGCTGCCCATGCACTTGCCATCCATATTTGTGCAGGTTAAGACCCACAAGGAGTCCCTTAAGGCTTATTACTCGTCAAAATTACCATGCCCTTTCAGCAGCTATGGGAACTTATTCTGGCCAATTCTGCACAATCTTTCGACCCCTAAGATAATCGGTGGTTTCCCAGTTCGAATCCCCGGGTTGCCCCTCCCATTACCAGATATTTCTTTTCTCAAAAAAGTTGGTAATGTTCAAAATTGAGCCGGTTCAGCCACACAAACATTAAATTGCTTCGGTTGACCTAAGGCTCAGAGAAAATAATTTTAAAAAAAAGGTTGACCCGTCCAAATGCCTGATTGGTTCCTGGCATCGATACACGTGGAAGAACTGATTGCGTATCTGCGGGAAGTGAATCTCTGACATGATGAAGTAATGGTTTCGCATGACGTTGTACAATTTTTGCCACGTCTGATCCACGAACTGATGTGAGACATGCTTCAAAAATCTGCTGAACTACTGAAAGTGCCACGAGAAGCATGTGAAAAGTACAGGGCATTACTGAAGTTCTTGCTTGCGTCAGTTTATGTTGCGTTTAGAGGGGAAGTGTTTTGGCATAAGAAGAGATCACCAATGAATTTTTCAAGTTTCTAATACTCGCAGAAATAGTACTCCAGCACCTGGACGGCTTTAATCAGGATTCCACTCTCAGGATTCCTACTTCTCTGTTGGTTGTTAGTGGATGATGTTCTGGCAGTACTACGGAAAGTGGACAAAGTGAGAGTACTCAAGAACTGAAAGAATGGCATTGTGACCTGGACTTTACCAGTAAACAGGAAGAATGTGAAATACCCTTTCTCGATATTAAGATTTTACGAAGTGAGGAGGGTAATCTTGCTTTTTAAGTCCCTTTTCCAAACCAACAACTACTGGAAGAGGTTTGTCCTTTGACTCGGGAAACCTTAAAAGCCAGCTAAAAACATCGCCTTGAACGAGTCTGTAAGGGTTGTGATTGTGATTTCTTCGAACAATAACAAGAGGTGGAATGTAATTTTAAATTAGTTCGACATCATTTACGGATAACCTCACTTGCTCGACGTTCTAAAGCTAGGTGATCGCGCATGTCGGTATTGTTGCTGGGCCCTTATCGTCATCACGGAATTCCTATGGTTTATGACTAACAGTAAACATGGGCGTTTTAATTGTGTCGAGAACCCACGAGTGATACACGACTTGATATCCCATTCGTTGGTTCTGGACAATAAAACGGCACGAGGAACATTGTTCAGCACCCAAGCTGGAACCACACAGCGGTGGGTTAATAATCATTAATGCACGGTGGTGATGTCACGCTAATACATCCCCATGCTAAAAGTGTAGTCGTTATATACGGTTAATCTGAAAACCCACACACGTCACAGTGGGTTAATTTTGATAACCCACACTTTTTTGATAACCCACATTTTTTTGATAATCTAATACTTTTTACGCGGGTCTACACAACCGCTGCTCCACCATGTGACATATGACCCGGTTTTTTTGTAAAATTACCGTACACAACAAAAATGCAACCAGCATAAACAGGCACATTTACAACCGGCGACATTTTTCTTTCTAGCCTAACACGGGGAAAAAAAATACTCGCATACTATGCTAGACCTCCACCCACGGAGGAATGGCCCAACCGGCAACCCAGCAATCTTTCGTTCCGACGGTACGAAAACTAGGCTACTGACACTTCCTAAACACACCTAAAAACCTACGAGACTCAAGCGAATAGCGCATTTTATATACTCATCTTATTTAAACTATTAAAGTAGAAAAAAAATACTATTTTACCTTAAACACAAACATCGGTATTACGCAGCTCTCCCCTTCACCCACTCGTGTTTCCCTCCACCCCCTCGATATTGGACTAGCCGTTTCTTGCTCACGAGCAATTATAGCCGTTAAATCGCCAAGGACTCATGGATATCTACTACTTAGACCACACGCATATGGTTCTTGTCGTCGATACCCTATTTTCTTTTGTTGAACGATTCAAGACGTTGATTCTCGCTATGAGTTCTCAGAACCCTCGAGTGAGTTCTGCGGACAAAGCAGGAGCACAAATACTTCTTATTGTTTTTTGGAGGGCCACGATTTTATTGCCATGTTAACTTAGGCATAAATGTTAACGCTCTTGTGCAATAATGCAGCCGCGGTGTGACACGCGAGCTCACAGTGCTACGAATCTGATGCTGTAATGCAGCCACGACTCAAACGATATGCGAAGCAGGATAACCAACGCCATCTAGTGAGTTCTTTCAACAAACACCTGGCTGAACCACTCGGGATTGTTGGGAGAACTCAAGTGGACGTCGTTGGTTATCCTATGCATAACTTACCAAAACTAAATGAATATTCTGCACGAA
>JAHWFP010054545.1:0-10042 GCA_023313725.1 Lithobius niger | reverse complement strand
AATTTCAGATTAAAACAACAATTAAAAAAAAAACAAGAAACATGACGGCGCTTAAGCGCACACCGTTTTCGCCTCTGCACCTCTCGCCCGAATGAGATTCTTGAGATACACATCCCATAATTCATCATTCTTGTGGTGTGCAACGATGATAACACATACATTAAAGACAGGTTGCCACAAATGTGAAAAAAACTGTATGTCTTTAAAACGATGCAAACATCAATTTATAAAATCGAACAGCTACTGGAAAATTAGTTCAAACGATTGCCTGTGCTAGGATAAATTTTGTAAACAGTTAAACAGTTTACCTATAGCTGTGCGTCTTTCACCCTACTCGTCAGACTTAAGTTTCTCCGACATTTTTGAGTTACTGTGACTGAATCTGCACACCATGTTCAACCTTAATGTCGGCTGCTATTCCATAGCCTGAAAGCGGCAGTATCGCAGTTGGCTACGCCTTAAATCGTGAATCTGCTAGTCCGGTAAACGCCGTTTAATATACATCGTCCTATATTGCACGTAAAAAACAAAAGTTGTGTTAAGGATATACATATGCGCTCGACTGCATTAAGCGACATGGATGAATTTGTTACATCTGTGGTGATGCTGAGGTGGACCCTTGTTAATACCGCTAAAAACCAGACCGCGCGATTTAGTTTTACGCATTTAAAAAAAAAATCCTCACTAAATCGTTAAATTCTATTTAATCTAACTCTCCAAGATTCAACTAACCTAACTTAGCCCACCCTAACTGCAACAGCATCAGAACAGCACAAAAGTCATAGGCACACAACGACCATTAGTGGGGCGCTATAGAGGATTGACATTTGCCGCCATATTGGCACCAGTATGGGTTTTGGAGGGCATAACTACAAGGTGCACCACATAAAAATGGAGGGAAAAACAACGGAAGAGCGGATTTCTTAGGCTTAAAATAACGTTGTCTTCTCCAACAACAAAAATCGCGCGTTTTACGTCTAAGAAATGACTCTTCACAGCATCGGTTTCAGTATGACGCCCTTCTGTTTCTATGGTGGAGCCAGTAACTGGGTTAGCTGCAAGGAGCACTGGAAGGAGAAAGGAAGATCGTCTTATTGAAGCCAATGCTATTAGACTGGATTTCTTAAGCCTATAACGCGCGATTTTTGTTACTGGAGAAAACAACGTTCTGTTAAGCTTAAGAAATCCGCTCTCAAAGCACTGTCTTGACTAGAAGTGCCGTTGTTTTCCGTTACATTTTAATCTAGTGCACCTTGTAGCTATTACCTCCAAATGGTGTTTCGTGGCCAAAATGACGTCACATGACGCTGCTCTATAGATAGTGAGTTCTGTTTTTCAGTAGTACTAAGGTTTTGATTACCCGACAACCAAAAAGGGGCGTCCGTGAGAAGGGCAAACTGTCAGTTCTGACACTTTTTTTTAATACGTGCAGTTGACACAGATTTTCTAACTCTGACACAGATTTTCATGGGTCCAGAATGTCCCAGAAATTCAATGTCCCAGAAATTTGTTGCTTCGTTGATCAACGTCAGTGTCACAGTACACGAATCCCAGTAGACGGATGTTTTTTGTTGATTACCCCTCCGCCCCGGACTTTATTTTTTCAGTCGCACGTCGCCTCTGCTGCATTCCATGTTCCCTATATTTGTCAACAAATCTTTTCGTTTCCTTTTTCGGGTTTCGTTCCGCGTTTTTATACATTTTTTTTCTTTATTGTCATATACCGGTATTTGACCCGAAACAAGGAATTGCATGCCACAAGCGACAGTTTCAGCATGTTTTTTGTGTGAATGCGTCGATCGAACTATGAGGACAACGTAAACTTTAATGTTTAAAGTTTATGTTTATATTTCCTCCTTCCTTCACCTCGGCTGATACGGCGGAAAAAACGTGGAACGCCAGGGTGGTCGACTGTCAATGGCACATCTGCCATTGGCAGACGGGTCCCGACCCAGTCCGACCCTGATTTGTGGTCCCATGAAATATGGCTTTATTCATCCGTCACTGTCATCCCAGACTTATAATTTACGGTGGCCCTGGAGTCTCATTTCATTCGTTATTTTATAAATCGCACATACAACTGTGAACTTCACACATATATCTGTGAACTTCGTAGTTATATCTATGAACTTCGTACTTAGCACATACAAGTGAACGTCGTAGTTATATGTACCTATGAACTTCATACTTCACACATATGACTGTGAACTTCGCACTAATACCGCTGAAGTTCATAGTTCTATCTATGAACTTCATACTTCACACATACACCTATGAACTTCTTACTTCACGCATACAACTATGAATTACGAAGTTATATGTGTGTGAAGTACGAAGTTCGTAGATATAACTATGAAGTTCAGCGATAAATGAGTGAAGTTCACAGTTGTATGTGTGAATTACAAAATACGAATGAAATGAGCCTTCAGAACCTCCGTAGTAATGTGTTTCGCAGCTCGACGGCGTAAAACTGCAACAAAAATATGCAGAGCAAGGTCAGCTGAGATAAAAGCTGTGCTTCTCGCCTCCATAACGTAGTTTCTACCACAGCTACTTAGGTTTAGAGATTTCACCCCACGTGTTGAAATCATCTCCAGAACAAATTTAATTCGAATTTCAAAATTACAAATCAACTCTGTAAACAAGCACCCTTGGCTGCTACATTTTTTTCTGTATCAAAACTTGTCCCTTCCTTTCCGAAATGTGAAGCTAGTTATTTTACAAGTCTATGTAAAGAGGTACTTGAGAAAAATGTTCAAAAACTGCATAAAATTAGTTATTTTACTTAATAGCATTTTAAAGTGGCACAACCACTGATAGAAAATCGTGTGAAAATACCATGGCTCCATCTAGCGGCATTGTTACCCTTTACAGCTTGCTTCCAGGTGCACGAGGACGTACCAAATTTGCACTCAATAATTAAGGAGGACATGGCTTGTTTGTTTCGTTAAAATGAATGCCGTTTTGCATTCATCCGCTTTGTACAAGCAGGGGACAGTAACTCTTATATTCACAATGGTCGCGGCGTAACGTCACAGAAGGATTACTAGTGCAAATAGCGCTCACCGCTTGACAATGACCGCAGAAGCACAGACAACATGGCGCTGTAAATTTTAGCTTAAGCCGGCCTACTGGAGTTCAAAGATGCCGATGTCGCAAACCGCCTAAACAATTCACGATATTTTTACAAACCGTATACAGCAAATGTTAGCTAACACAATGTACCTTCACGAAATTCGATCTCCCTCTGTGGTGTCGTTAGTTGTGGCACCACAATGGCTGTCCTCAATTTTGGTTCCCTAACTGTCAACCCTCCAGTTTACCTTAACTTACTCCAGTAGGCTAGCTATGTTTTCTGTAATAGTTGTTGTACCGGTGAACTCCCGTTTCACCAAATCCCGTTTGGCCAAAAAAATAAGCAGATTAACAGTTTTGCTCCAGGGGCCAGTCCCGTTTCGCCAAAGCCCGTTTCGCCAAAACAAATTTGACAAAATTTTACGTACACGAAATTTAATACCTTATTTCTATGTAATGGGGCTTTAAAAGGCAAACATTTAACAGAGACAAACAGTGGTAGAATACGGTAAGTCCACTTGATTTATTAGCGTTTTGAAAACTGGCAATATAGACGGAAAAATGTGCGCTTTAAATATAATTGTTTAGAATGTTTGGGCGTCACTACGTCAATGCCAAGGTTATCTTTAAGAATAGTTAGTTATACACGTGAACCTTTTCCAAACGGGAATTCCTGTCTTGCAGAATCCCGTTTGTCAGAATCAAAATAATCTTCAAAGATGTAACATTGCAAAAGTTAAAACGGCATGACTAATTGTTAGTAATTTTTGATTAGTTGTGTTTTCTGATTTTATGTGTTTAGCCGCGCGAGCGCGATAGCGCGAGCGAGGCACGTAATTTGAAACAAATTATTTTACAAAATGGGATTCTGCAAAACGGGTGTTTTATCTGTAAATAGTCTGACCATTATCATGTTATAAATGTTCGTGTTTAAATGAAAATTTTAAATGTTTCGTGTGGCTAAAATTTCGTGAACGATATTTGGCGAATCGGGATTTGGCGAAACGGGACTGGCCCCTGAGGCAAAAGCTGTTAATCTGCTTTCTTTTTGGCAACGGGATTTGGCGAAACGGGACGTAACTGTTGTACCATACTTCCTGCCACATGACTATACACCTGTATATAAACACTGAACAACAGGAAGTAAACCGTCTCTGCAGTTGTAACTTACACAACACTTGTGTTTCTTTATGTATTATGCCCTAATTACCCACGCGGTAAAGAGTGTACTTCACGTTTGGCCACAGTATACACCACACCCTCGCTCTCCTTGTTGTTTGCCGGACATTTTTAAGTTGGATGATTGCAACGTACGGTGGTTTATTGGAACATACAAACATTTTTTTTTTTATACACACAAAACTTTTATGAAACCGGAATAAGACGGGCCACTGGCGTGGGCGCAGTTTACCATACATTGTCCTTGGTTGTATAGTTTGTTCCACATTATGTTTGCAGGAAACTAACTGTGTAAGACGTCACGTTTTCTTGCACTACGAGTGCAAAAACATGTGGATATCACACTTGTTCGACGCTACACAGTTACTGTTATAGTCTACACGTGGAATATTTACATGTTTTTCCACTCGTAGTTGAAGGAAATTGTGGCATCATACAGTCAGTTTCCTGCAAACATAATGTGGAACATACTGTAGAGCAGTGATACGGCGTAGTATTATTGTATATAACTCTATGCTGGAGCCTTAATGGGTTAGCTGCAAGGGGCACTACAGAGAGAAACAGAAGGGCGTCATACTGAAGCCGATGCTGTGGAGAGTGATTTCTTAGACCTAAAACGCGCGATTTTTGTTGTTGGAGAAAACAACGTTATTTTAAGCCTAAGAAATCCGCTCTTCCGTTGTTTTTCCCTCCATTTTTATGTAGCGCACCTTGTAGTTATGCCCTCCAAAACCCATACTGGTGCCAATCTGGTGCCAATATGGCGGCAAACGTCACTGCTCTATAGTGTGTTTTATCTGTTGTTGTCGAAGTTCCGGTTTCATGAAAGTATTTTGTGTGTAGAAAACAAATTGGTGTTTGTCCTCCTGTTTCCTCCTGTTTGCCCCCGCTGTTTGACCCTGCATCCCGCTTGTCCCCCAGGTTGATGATGACGTCACTAAATAACACAATTGATTGTTGTTTTCCGCAAGAGTATGCTCCTCCCGTAACGAAGTGAGTATAGTATTGCTCTAAGGAGCAAGCAAATGCTAGATAGTGCTAGATGTTGCCAGATGTTGCAGACTTTCAATCGGTGATAGTGCCACTTTAATACTGTTTTAACTTGCAATCTCTACGAACACGAAAATGTAAGATATTTATGCAGTAGTGGCGCCAGCCAATTCCAGATAGGGGGGGGGGGGGGGCAATGATTCCCCGACAGGGGGGCAAAGAAAACGAATATTTTTTGTTTATATTTGTACTACTTAAGCAGGGGCCCGCTGAAACCAGCTAGGGGGTGTGGGGTCCGGGCCGGAGCCCCGGAAGCTGAAGCATTTTATGCTATTTGAGGACCTATTTTGGGCTTTCCGAGACACGTTTGCACCACATTGTTAAGCAAATGTCGGATGTTTTTCGTAAACATTCTTTAGCATGAGAGGTCGTAAAAACCTAATTGTGACAAATTCTGTTTTTTTTTTTACACATTTTATTTACAAATTAAAACAACTGATGAATTTTTTTTTTTAATATTATTAAATTAACGTTAACTAACACTGAATAATTTAGGTTTGAAAAATATTTAACCATAGCAAGAACACACAGTTGGCCGTCATTCGTGTTGTGCGTTGGGCTTTAAAAATCGGGCCTTCTCCTTTTAGAAATAACTGGTAAGACATTGGCATCCCAAACGTGTCTCGTAACTAAGATGCCTGTCAAATCATGGAGTTGACGGTCTAACGCAGCTAATCAATTTTCAGTTTAGTTACTTACTGTGCACGATTTTCTCTCAGTTCATTGGTACCACGCATTCAAATGACGAAAACTTAACTAGAATCCTTAACAACTTTTGTTTTGTACATATTTAGTTCACGTTTCTGCATTAACTAAGACAGCTCTTAAATATGGAGGTGGTGTGGACTACTGAAACAAAACGGCAAATTCTATTTTGAGCATTTCCTCCCCAAATTTTTACGAATGTTATGTCGTCGTGTGGACTGAGTCTTCCGGCTGTTCCCCGACGACAATCTCGGCTACTTCCCCGACAGGGGGGCACGGCGACCCCGCCGGGGGGGGCCCCCCCCCCCCCCCCCCCTGCCTCCCCTGTGGCGCCACCACTGTATTTATGCGCATTCATGTTGTGATTTAACGCCAGCTAGCAGTGCAGATGTTAATCCAAACTTAAGGGTTAGATTTAAAAGAAAATAAAGGGTTAGGGTTAAAAGAAAATAAACAATCTCGTGATCGTACATTTCTGGTATTATTTTTTCCAGGTCATCGTTGCGAACTGTTTTAAGGCAGAATGGGTTGTGGCGCTAGCAATAATGGGGCAAAAGCCAGCAAGTCTGCGGCACTCGAAGTTCTGGACGAACACGATGGCGCTGTCAACGCCATGGCCATAAGCGATGACGGATCTCTATTAGTAACCGGAAGTGAAGACAACACTGCCCGGATGTGGAGTACCAAGACGCCCAACGTCGAATGCATTGGAGTTCTAGAGTAAGTGAAAATTACTATGCTATATAGATGAATCAGTGTTGACTGATCGTATGGCATAACGTTATTTATACGAGAGGAACGGAATAGTTTTAGAACTAGTGCATTTTCCTTTACTCCCTAAAGTGGGTCCAGTTTTGGATTCTTCCACTCGGTCGCACATTGCTACAACCCGTAGCAATGTTCAAGTTTATCATTTAACCTTTGATCTAATAGTCGGTGGGATTAGCTTTGCAACTAATGTAATGGCTGCTACCCATTTTTGTTCTGATATCTCTACTTTGATTGGCCGAATCTTGGTGGGCTCTTTCACGTTTGTGGGTTTTGTTTCAGATATCACTTGTTTTGTAGTTGTTTTTTTATTATTATTTTCGGGGCATTTTATTTTTGCCATTGCCCAGATATCTACCATTTGGCCAAGTTTGGTCGAAAAATATTGAATAGAAACGAAGATTTTTTTAAAGTTTTGCTGGAGTTATGATTTCAATCATATAAATTGAAGCGTTTGCTAATTTGTTGTTAGGCAGCACGAACCCAAACTGAGTTATCTGCCCCACGACTATGAGAGTGACAATTTAGCTGATAAAATCCAATCGAAAAACCCAGGATCAGTAGTTTGTTGTTTTTTTTTTTTAGGGAGCACGAACCCGAACGGGGTTATGTGTCCCAGGATCTGCATTCAACCATCAACAATAAGTAGCACGCCCATTGTATCGATTGCCTGATTAAACTATGACATCATTGCCAGTTTTCGGGGCAAGTTTACAGGTATTTGTCGTCATATAATCAAGTTACAGTGATGGAAACAGGCCTACCGGAAGCGCAATTTAATTATATATCATTTGGTGGGCGGAAAAAAGGTCTGCAGGAAAAAAGTCTGTGGGAAAAAAGTCTCGGGAAAAAGGGTCAAGGGAAAAAAGGCCCAGGGGAATAAGGTGCGAAGACCTTCCTACGAGGAAAAATAATTATGAAAACAGTTTTTTTTATTTGTTTGAAGTACCTAAATTTTTGAGCTCATGGATCACCTTGGTAAGTAATGATTAATTTCGAAAATTTGCTCCCGCCTATTTATTTCCGCCACGCAACTATCCCCTCCCCTCTCCCCTCGTTACACTGTCACTGTTAGATGCAAACTTCTTCCTTCCTACCCACTTCCCCTAAATCCATGGTTGTTTCGGTCATCACTGCCACATTTTTGTTGGTCATTTTTGTTGGTCATTTTTGCATGATGTAGATAACTAAAATTTTTTATATTAATAAAAATTAAAGAATTATTAATTTGTAACAGGAAAAAAAAAGAATGCGAAAAAAATGACCAGAAAGAACATTGGGGTGGGGTTGGGGGGGGGGTATCCGAAGGTACAGAAAACTGAAACGGGCTAGGGTAAATCTCTAAACTTCGGAAACTTACATGTATTGTTTATTCCTCATTGATAAAAAATAAAAAAATGGCGTCCAGAAATAAAACTGAGTTTTCTTCCTAACTTTTCATGGGATTGAATGGAATATATTCAGACGTAGTTCATCAGCATAAAAGTTCCTCCTATTCGAATTTTGGGAAAAACCAAGATGGCGATCCAAATCCAAAATGGCACCCAAAAACATGTTTTCGCATTGTAACTTCCAGATCTTTCATCAGATTATAACCAAACTGGTATTCCGGCCTATCTATTCATCAAGCAGGGTCCTATTCGATTTTTGTGAAAATCCAAGATGGAGGCCTAAATGCAAGATGACGTCGAAAAAATAGTTTTTTGCCTTTTATTTTAACTTCCAAACCGTTTTCATTACATCGAACACAACACAAACCAGTTACGAATAAATATCCAAAATAATAGTCCAAACTGGCATCCAAACAAAAAAATGTTTTCGTCTTTTTGTATCGTTTTTTGTTTTTGAACTGCTAGTAATACCTCATCCCACCCCCCCGCCCCAACCAGCCAATAACTCGCAGTATCCACAGCACTGCCCCCCCCCCCCTAGAAATAATTCCGATAAACTTGAAAAAACAACGTAAGGATAAACGACTACCAGGCCCAGACCAAAAAAAAAAAAATCGCTACATTTACCGCTATTTTGGATAAGTACATACCTACACATACCTATAACAATCTGCAGAACATGTGCATTGAGCATGTCTGTTGTACCTGGTTGTGCTGTTGATCGTATGTGTTGTGGGTACTGCGTGTGTTGTTGATCGCGTGTGTTGTTGATCGGTCATCATATGAATGGAGATGCAACACACAGAAGCGAGTACAACATGTGCATTGTGCATGTCTGTTGTAGCTATGTGTGTTGTTGATTGTGTGTGTTGTTGGTGCTGCTTGTGCTGTTGATTGGTCGGTCATATGAATAGGAAACGCAATATGCAGAAACGTGTACAGCATTTTCATTATGCATGTCGGTTTAGCTACGTGTGTTATTTTCAAAGATTAAGGAGTAGGTGATGACTAATTGGCATGCCTATGGATTGCATAACTATAGGGGGCCAGAAAATAACTAACTGTTATTCCCTTCACAAGCATGGGAAAGCCAGTCTTGAAGGGGGCATCTGTTGGTATTCTCATTGAAATAAAGCGAAGCTTGCCGACGAGCGGGAACTTTGCTCCCGGCAGGTGCGCACAAGTGCAGCGCACCGAGCCTTGCCGTTCCCCTGGAGGGGAGCATAGCGTGCTGACCCTCTATCTTTTTTTTTTAAGTCTCGTATTGTCTGCCATACTTATGGAGCTGAGGATTGGCTTTGTGGTCATATTTGATATAAACAGAACTTAGCTTCTTCAAATGCAGTTCAGGTCACTAAACCAAACTCATCTCTCTTTCCTGAATCATGGCTCCCAAGCTGAAAAGACTTTTTTTAGTGCCAAGTAGTTAAGGTGGTGTTGGGCATGACGTAACACAAGTGAGGATGCTTTAGCAAAAACATTGGACTTTCTGCAAGGTGGGAGAACGTACACTCTGCAGAAATTGTTGAGAAAGATTTTCAGAGAAACAAAACTATTTCCTGGGCTATTGTTCTATTTATGGCCGGAAGATTTGGTCGATACAGCGTCCTTGGCTAAAGTCAATCAAAACTTTGCCTATTTACTAACAGTGATCGACGTGCTTTCAAAATATGTGTGGGTTGTGTCATTAAAAAATAAACAAAGTGCTACAGCAGCCAGAGCAATTCAAAGCATTTTTTTAAAGAGGGATGCAAGCCTTTAAAACTAAACATGGATATGGGAGGCGAATTCGAAAGCAGGTTACTTACTGAACTGTTTTCTTTTAATGAAAAATAACAGTATATTTTACACTGCTAAAGGAGAGAGAAAAGCGG
>JAHWFP010054542.1:0-13910 GCA_023313725.1 Lithobius niger | reverse complement strand
TATCTACACGGTGTTGTCGGCTATACCATCAGAGACTTCGGTCTCTGGCAGGTCCAACAAAGGTGGACAGGTGGCCGTACCCTTACCCAAACCCATCCCACCCCTCTCCTTTCCATACTAAACCTCAACCAGTGCGTATACGTGCGTATGTATGTATGAATGAGTGCTGGTGTAAAATCGGAATTAGTAATGTTTATAAATCAACCTCTTGGCTATATGTCAGTCCTACACGCTCACTATGAACTGTACGAAGGAAACGTTCGGCTTTTTAAACCCTGCCATTTTTTACCACCTGTACGGTAAGAAAGCCACGTACAGTTCGTTAATGGAGATCGGGCCCTCCAACTAATTTCTTTTTTTGGGGGGGGGCGGGACTTTTCGCTGGTTAGCCAAATCCCGAGCTGTTTCGCTCTAAGACCGACAGTTCACGCGTTATTGGGGGGCCAACTCCCAAAAATGGTGGTCCACGGATTCCGAGGGGGACCACACATAGACCACGGTCCGGGGATGCTAAATACCAAACGATGCCAAACGGTTTCATCTCTAGGACCGACGGTTCCCGAGTTATCGGTGTGGGCCAACCTGCCAAAATTCGAGTACCAAATTTCCGGGGTGGGTACACGTAGGGCGCAATCTGGGGATGCAAAATTCCGAACTGTTTTGCTGTGGGACCGACGGTTCTCGAGTTACAGGGGTGGGCCAACTTGCCAAAATTTGAGTACCTGACTACTGGGGAGGTCAACGCGTAGGGTACAGCTGGGGAAAGCCAAATCCCGAACCGTTTTGCTCTAGGACCAACGGTACCCGAGTTATTGGCATTTGAGTCGAAACATGGGGGGGGGGGGGGCGGGCCAACTCCCAAAAACCCGAATTTTGGGAGGGCCAAGTGATAGCTGAGGCTGAACGCAGGTTGGGTGTCATGCATGGGGGCCAAATTTCAATCCGTTTTGCTCTGGGACCAACGGTTCCCGAGTTATGGGCATTTTAAAATAATTTCGGAAATTGAAACTGAAACCGGGGACCATTTTAGGAAAATGCTAGCATTTCCGGTTCCACCCTTCAAAATAGAGGCATTTCCAGTTCCGCTTCCGACAGGAAGTGATGTCATTCAAAATGGCGGACCGGAAGTGGCGTCAAGACCATCCAAATTGATGGTCATGACGTCACTTCCGGTTTACATGGGGGCGACCATCTTGTCTGCCCTATGTCTGTTGACGATAGGTGTTTTCCTACTACTAGCCAATAAGTGCACAAGTAAAACAATAAAACATGACGTTTCGGGGATATTTGCACCCCGTTATCAAGTGTGGAAGTCAGCTCCAAAGGCTTAGTACAATAATAAAAGAATAAATAATGATCATGGTATGGCAGACAATCCTAATAAACTAAATTTTAAAATGTTTAAAACAGGAACCTATGCATTGCTAGCCGAAACAGCAAATACAATGCTTCGAACTGGGATAATCCCAACTGTTTTATTATAGGAACATATTCTTTCATGTTTCTATTTTCGGCCAGCAGTGCCGAAAATAGGTTCATGTTTTAGGAATTTGAAAGGGGCAAAACCCACTAAAACCAACCCTATGCTAACTGTCAGAAATTCATAAAAAACAATATAAAAAGGATAAAAAATGAAAATGAAAAATCTAAGTCAAGCCCGCCAAGAACAGGGTCAACCTAGGCACGATTCATTCGACGAATTCCGGTCTCTTTAGGAACCTCCCAAGAGGGCATGCGTTGAGGATCTTCTTAAAGGCTGCAAAAGAACATGCTGTAACCGCGGTCTCAGGAAGGGAGTTCCAAACTGGAGCAGCCCTAACCGTGAAAAAAATTTTTTCGGCAATCTAAGTTTGCTCCTTCAATAGAGAGTTTAAGGGAATGTCCCCGAGTAGATTTAATTCTGCTCAAGTCGAAAAAAGGCAAGTCAACATTTAACGTTCCGTGGACAATCCTATAAGTTAGAATTTCAAACGACGCAGTTCCAATGATTCCAACCCCAAGCGTTTGATTCGCGTATTGTAGGGCAAATCACGGAGGTTTACGAAAGTACAAGATCATGGCCATATCAACAGTGAATTTAGAATTGCCGCGCACATCCAGTGTCACTATGCTTACACATTGAACAAAAACATAGTAGTTGTTATGCATAATTTCGAAAAATATGACAGTCATTTTCATCATGAAGGATTTGAGTTCGTTTAAAGATTTGAATGCTCTGCACAAAATGAGGATCGTCGCTAAGATCAAGGAAAGAATCAGCAGCTTATAATTGTATGGTTTTATTTTTATTGATAGTCTAGAGTTTATGGCGGCAGCATTGGAAACTTCAGCTTTGAACTTAAAACTCTTTAACATTACGGACAAGCTTTCGAAGGTGAATCGATCGAACTTATACAACGCCTCAGGCAAAAAGGTGTCTTTCAATACAAATACCTGACAAACGTGGAAGTATTTCAGGACGTGTGTTTGCTTCCAGTGTCAGCATTTACCTCGTTGTTGAAAGGATCGATCGGTTCTGAATCTTATGAACACGCGATGAAGATTTCAGATTATGCAAATGCAAAACGTTTGGAGATTAACGACAATCTGTATTCGTGGATGGACAACGGGAGCTGATGAATTCACAAGTGATGTGGTCCTGGTCTTATACTTTCGTAAACTCATTAAATTTTTCTTGGGGAAGGGTAAATGCACCTTGTTTGCAAAGATGGCACACCGCAGCTGTTTTGTATAGCAACCACTGCTCCTTGGTTAAACGTTTCTTTCGTTGCTTGTGGGAATAAACATAAGCCACGATCTTTTTCTGCTCCTCTATTATGGAGTCGAAGAAAACCTTTACGCAGTCTACTACTCTTTATAACTTTTTGGAAAATACTCACACATAGGTGGTCTACAATCACATAGACAAAGCTGCAAACTTTATGTATGTGGTTAACCTTGGTGTATGTATTGTTTCCATGAAACTGGAGATTGGATGCAGCACCGATTCAAAGTCCACATATGCTATGTAATACTTTTAAGCTCGTTATTGAACTTCTTAAACTGGATAAGAACATTGTCGGGCAATAGGGTCTTTTGAAACAGCACAGCCTTGCAAGACGGAAGGTGGTTGTTTTCATATGTGCAGCAATTTCGAAAACCGTGTAGGCAATTGCTGCAAAAACACTTCAAGTGTCTGTTGGGGTTAAACCTCTCGATGAATTTGTGGAAATCTATTATCGTCACATAGTATCCATCGAGAAGAAGCAAGTAAACGTGATGCTTACCTTTAACTAAGGAACTCATATGCTAAACGCAAGTTTCGTCATTCTCGCGGGACCTATTTTCAGGTTGTTGCGAGTGCTGTGTAACCTTTCCCTGCAAAAGGTCTTTAGATTCTAATGCATAGTTCAGTACACACGCATTGCTTGGCAACCCATCCAATTTCTTCTACGACAAACTGTTCACTGCTATGCAGAATCTTGTATGACATTTCAGAGAGAACCTCCTTGATCCTTACTCTGACTAGGTTGAATTAAAATGAGCTTTAACAGTTTACGTATTATCCGTCACTTTTTTGAAGAGAATGCTCATTCCAATTTGAGCTTTCGTGTTTACTATAAGATGCCGACATTGTTCTAAAATATTCCAATATTTATCCTCGCACCGTTTTAACAAAATCAAAGGTTCTTAGCGCATTTGATGAAAAATCGTGTATTTGCATAAAATCCTGCTTGAAAGGCAAGAAGCAGCTGTTGAAAGCATTGCTCACAAGATCACACTCTCCTAAATCCAAACTGAATGGCCTAACCTCGAGTTCAGTATCATCCATCACCTCCATCTTGTCTTTCAAATCGTGAATCCTGTAAAACGAGGCCCAATCGATTCTGGCTTCCTCTATGATCTGTACAACTAGGGATCTGATGTTGTTTACTAAGAGGTTGAGTTTAAGAAAAGACAATTTAAGTCTTTTTTTGGAAGAATCTTCAATTTCCCTTTCACATTGTTTTACAGCCCCGTCACACTTGTGCCGTTTTACGTGAGATGGTTAGAGTAAGATCCAACACACGATTTAAGGTTATGTTACATTTTCTTTTGTGACACCTTTCATGCCTCTGTTTACATGTCTTGTCCCTGAACGTCTTCTCACATAACTGACATAGGAAAATCTCATTGTCAAACATTGGAAGATTGTGTTTTTCATTTTCATCAATCATTGTCGGACTTTTTTTATCATCCAATATCGAAACCATCTCTTCGTTCATAGGAAGAACATCCGACGAATGTGAAACCTGGTATGACCGTAGCTTGTCCCAATCAGGAAAATACTTCCAACATGCTTTGCAGTAATATACAGGGTGATTCATAAAGTACTGAAAAGTAGGCCTATGAATGTAGGCCTATAAAATGTAGGCCTATGAATGAAGGCCTATAAAATGTAGGCCTATACTATAGGGGTGCATCCTTTGAATTACTTGTGCGGATCTCCACCTGCACTTGACGAGGATGTTTTGTAATTATATTGTAGCAAAATGTGTGTTGTCAGGTCGTACGTGTAGTATTAGAATTCCGTCGTAGCCACCTTCTTTGAACATAGAACTCAAATGTTAGGTTGTGATGTATAGAGATATGCCACGTTACAACACAGTCAATAATTTGTTGCCGAAATTTAAGGCAATATGGTCTGTGGCAGACGACTGGGGTGCATGTGGCCGTCCATGTTCAGCTACAGATGAAGAAAGTACGTTTGCCGTAATTGAATCTACTGAAACAACCACTCGAACATCACAACGAGATGTTGCCTACGAGATCTTAATACCAACCAAACAGCTTTATCCTTTAGGAACAGGGGTACCGTGGATACAAACCCGTCATTCCACAAAACATTCATGAGGAGGACTATGACAGAAGACTACAATTCGCACAATGGGCTATTGAACCAATGATGATGATGCCACATTTCTACGCTGTCTGACAATGACTGACGAGTCCCATATTTCATTATAGGTATTACCTAACAGACAGAACACTCGTGAATACAGCATCACAAACCCACATTACACAATTGAGGAACACCATCATCATAATCCCAGCACGAATCTGTGATGCGGGTTAGTGGGATCACATTTGATAGGACCATTCTTCACTTATGGACCACTAAATTCTGAACAGTTTTTACAGTTGCTCCAAGATATGATTCAACCATTCGTCGAGGAGGAATTACCACTTGACCACCTTAATACTGAATGGTATCAGCACGATGGGGCTCTTCCCCACTTTGGACGCAATGTACAGGAGTGGTTGGGTCAGATGTTTGGTGGCACGTGGATTGGGAAGGGGGGAGCAGTAGTATGGCCACCCAGATGTCCTGAGCTATCCTTTCCTGGATTCTTCCTATGGGGCTATCTGAGGAACAGGCTTGGTGCAGCACTACTTCACCTGGGAACCGTTCAGGAGTTACAGCAACGTATTGTTGAGATCTGTCAAACAATTACACCAGAAATGATTGAGGAGTTTGGTGAAATCTTGATCAAAGGCTTTACCATTGTATTGCAGCACAAGGCGAATACTTCAAAAATGTAGCATTGAATTAGGTGGATGTGGCTTACTTTCATTCCGAACTAGAAAATGTATAGTGTTTATTTCCGACATCCGAGCAATGTCGGCGTTCAGTGCGGCAGTAATGTTGTTTATTAGGCTAGCTTAAGCATGCTGCATTGCACTACTACAGATACACTATGGTTGAAAAAAATAACACATTTCAAACCTTTGAGTTACGGGTTCAAACCCTGAGTTCAGGAGATTCATTATATTTGACTAAATTGTTTAGAGGTTTGCAAGGTTTTTCAGTTTGGAAATTCAAATGCACTCACTGCAATACATGAATACAGTTGAAAATATCACCACATTTCATAACGTTTTAGTTACTGGTTCAAACCCTGAGTTCAGGAAATTCTTTAAATTTGACTATGTTGTTTAGAGGTTTGCAAGGTTTTCGGTTTGGCAATCCAAATGCACCACAATACATGAATACGGTTGGAGATATCAACGAATTTCAAACCTTTTCGGTTTCAAATCCTGGTTTCACATAAATATTGCAAAAAGTTAATAAGGCAGGATATTAGATGAGCACACTAGGCTTGTAGCTTGGGTACAGTAGGGGCTGTGCTATACCTGTTGAGCACATTTTATTTCTGGGGAGGGGGAGCAGGAACTACTACCCCATTAATTTATGACGATCTTTCCACTGGTACAATAGCCTAAGGTGCACTGTACAAAACTTGAATGGAGTAATCGTGTGAACATCATCATTTTATTAGTCAATTATAGCCCTACATTTTTTTGGCCTGTATTTCATAGGCGTACGTCTTATACGCTTATTTTTCAGTACTTTATAAATCACCCAGTATACCTCCAAACTTGTTTTTTTTTTCAGGCGTAATCACTTTTTCCATCGCATCGGTCGTAGTGCGCAAAAAATTCATCATAAGAAGAAAAAAGTCCTCGACAAACGAGAAAAGCAAAGTTTAACACGCAAGGCTTCTGCAAATGATTTTCCACCTCTTCTCACGATAAAAAGTCAACTTTGCATTTCTTGCACTGGAACCTCGAAACCACTTCGTAAATGGTAGCCATGGCTGATATGAAGACCTTACAGAATTATCAAGCCTTTCAAACTCACCGCTCACTAAACTAGTACACTTTCCCATGGATTTGTATCAATCACCGAGCGGCAAGGTTAGTCATGGACTTTCCACCAACTCATTCACTAGAATGTGGCAGAATCGCACAGACACCCTCTCTCTAGAACAGACACTTCCATAAAAAAATATGCATAGGTGGTGAAAATTGACAAACTAGCAACACCACTGTAATAAAAAAATCCTTCAAAAAAATTATCAAATAGGAGTAGGGTGAAGGGGCTAATCTGCAGGGGTTTTCTGGAAGGTTGCTCAAAAAGGTAGCTTTGCGTCATATTCCTGACTGTTGGTGGATGACATCCAGGGCAGACTGCAGAGCATGTGAATGCTCTTTACAAGTAATGAAGTGTGAGAGCTTAGAATTGAAAGCAAACAAATGAATGAAGCAGTCAACAACGTCTTTCGGTAGGGCATCATGAAAAACAAATAGTAATGGGCCCAGAACACTACCCTGCGGCACACCACTAATCACATCAATTGGCTCAGATAAAAAAAAATTGTGAACCGTAACTTATTGTGTTCTACCTCTGAGAAAACTACACCGACAATCTGGAGTCGAAACAACATTTTATTTTGCTATATCCAGTCAAAGGCATGTATAAAGTCAAGATAAATAATGTGCAAGGGGCTATTCATGTCAACTGCCTGGCGCCAGTGATCAAGGCAGCACAGTAGTAGAAAAACGGAGGACCTGCCAGCCAAAAAAGCAAACTGGTTATGAAAAAGATCGTGAATGATAAAATAATCTTTTAGGCCCCTTCCTTACTAAATATATTTTTTAGTAGCTTACATGCAACACAAGTAAGAGAAATAGGTGTGTAATTGCATACATTTCTATCATCCCCCTTTTTTAAGATTGGGGTCACCACAGCAGTCGACCATTCCTGTGGCAATACACTCTCGCTAGCAGACTTATAAAAAAAATGAGGAAAACAGAATAAGAAATAACATGAGCTAGCTTAATATAGATGATAGCTGATAAGTTGTCTGGCCTCATTGCACTCTGTCGATTTAGAGTTTTATTCACAGCAAGAGCATGTAAATCTATGAAGCCTGTGTCAACATTTCTGCACATAAATAGGTTGTCCCTAGTGAATACTGAGTCAAAACATTTCTTAAAGACCTTGGCTCTATCCTCTGTATCGGTAAGCATTTCAGTGCCACAATCAGTATGTAATGGAGGAAGAACTTTACGTGGATTTAAATTTTTTTCTAATATATCTGTGGAGAACACTTCGATCTTTAGCAGCAACTGCTTAAGTTCCTGTTCCAAGTCAATCCTTTTTGCCACCTGTCGATAAACCAGGTCACGGGTTTTATACGTTGCCAATGTTCACGCCAGGCCTTCTTTTTTTTTTTTTTTTAGCAATTTTTCATTCTTTTGGCCTATGACAGTGTTTCCCTTTGTGGGCATGACAGTCCTGAATTGGACAGTAAGATCCAGGACACCATTAAACTTGATTTTAAAAACTTTCCACATTTCATTTACATCTTACAGCTGAGATATTCTTAACCCCAAGACAAACATTCCAAACAGATAGCTGCCCTGTCATGATCGGCACCAGGGTAAAAACGTTTCATGATAGACCCATGAACAGAAGCAATTCCGTTAATCCTAAATCCAACTCCAACATGACAACACTCAGTGAGAAGGAATATTCACAACTCAGGTCACAGAGAGACCTGGCACTTTACAAAAGACCAGATGCAGATAATTTTTGCCCTCATAGGATAATCAACAAGCTGCGTGAACCAGTCATTAACAGTAAAAGAAAAAAATCATCTTCTAATTGAGTGGTAGTTGTAAAATTGGTTCAATCAATGCCTGGCTTATTGGCGGAGCGAGCGAGTGAATCATAGCCTATAACGGACACCAAATTGCAAAATGTTGGTTGGTTGGTTGGTCCGTTGGTTGCACTTTTGTAGTCTGGGTGGAGCCAAAGTGCAGGGTGGTATGAAATTTGCCACATTGCTAGATATCCCCAATAGTGTTGCTTATCTCGAATTTGGCGTAAATTGATCAATTTTATAATCCACGAAATTACAATTTTTCGAATTAATCGATCTAACACTCGCCATTGCAAATTTGGAAAACTGAACAGTTAAGGAATTCCGACGAAGCATACACTGTGCTGCAGATAATCAAGTGAACTTAAAAAAAAAACGCCAGAATAAAACATCATAGCTTCCTTACAGCTAACAATCTTTTTTGATATAACTCAACGATATAAAAACATTTGATTATAGCACTTTACCCACAAGAGGAAGGCAAGCAAATGGGGAAAAAAAAACAGAAGGATTTGTTAACGCCTTAGATGAAAAAGAATGCTTGGCGGAATTCAGCCAACGTGGTAACCAAAGTGGCATTGACACTATCAATGGAAATCTCAAATGCGAAACATTAAATCGCCACTGCAGGAAGAAAACCGCTCATATAAAACAACAGCCTACAGCATACTACATGTTTACATCACAACACAGAACAATAATTTGGCTTCGTAAAATTATTTTAAGATTTCTGGATTGCTATTGAAGCAGCACTCTCCATCACGTGTTGGAAGAATGGATAGGCCTATCCACGAACGCAATACAGCTAATCTCTCTATTGTTGCCGCTTACAAAACTGACCCAGCACTGAAATCATATCATTGTTGCATTTCTCACAAGAGATTTGCTCATTACAAGCAGTTATAGATGGAATTTTTCCTTTTTTTATTTTCCTTGTCTTTTTTTTTATATTTTTTCCAATATTGCCATAATTCTTCATGCTCTTGACTTCTCCCTTTTTACTTCGTGTCCTTTCACGTTGGCCTCATTTCAGAGTAACCCAATGGTGAACATGTAAGTTAGTGGTGGTGTGGTGTGTAACTTCATATTATAAGTAACTTGCCTCTGGCCAATGTCCTACCCAACAAACGAATGTGCTGACAATATCTTCCAATGTGCCAACCAATCGACCAGCCCAATTTGATTGGACCCCTTCCATTTCCCTTTCCACTTAGTACCCCCTTTACAATATTGGCTAACTTCAACTGGTGTGTAACTTACCCCAGGGCAATGTGCTACCCACCAACCGAATTTGTTAGGTGTATCTCCCGATGTGGTTATCAATCCACCTACTTAATTTGATTGGATCTCTTATATTGCCCCTACTATCTACCTCATTCTTTTACAATTGGGGCTAACTTCACATTGTGTGTAACTTGCCCTGGGGCAATGTGCTACGCACCAAACGAAAGTGCTAAGCATATCTTCCAATGTGCCAACCAATCCTTATACCCAATTTGATTGGCCCCTTCCATTGCTCCTGCCTACTACTACCTCCTTTTATAATAGGGACTTCACATTGTATGTAACTTGCCCCGGAGCAATGTGCTACCCACCTACCCACATTCTAAGTAACTTGCCTCAGGCCAATTTCTTACCCAACAAACGAATGTGCTGACAATATCGTCCAATGTGCCAACCAATCCACCAAACCAATTTGATTGAACCCTTTCCATTTCGCCTTCCTCCTTTAATACACTGGCTAACTTCAACTGGTGTGTAACTTACCCCAGGGACATGTGGAGGATTGCACAACAACCAGAGTTACTAACAACCTGGCCTGTCGGCTTTGTGGACTGCCTGCGACGGTGACCGTCAGGGTGAGAAAGTGGGCATGAACCAGTATTAGGGGCAGCTTCTATGAGAACGTTGTCCCAGGTCTGCCTTCACCCCAAGAGGCATTAAATTGCCCAAACTTAGCCCATAAGCTACCACACACTCAGTCTAGCCGAGAGAGTATAAATAACACAGCGACTTATTGCAAAGGCACGAAAAAATATCTCCTCATATAATATTAAAGCAAAGAATTTGTACTACAGCTTAACAAAGCGGTTTCCACGGAACTATGCTACACATACGGACCAAGTGGAAAGAAAGATTGGGACAAAAATTGGAAACAAAGGACATTTGTCCCCTAGATGAGCACTATTGGACATATGATAATCGACTCGCAACATTCAGTCGAGTAAGTAAGACAAAAATTCAAAAAGACGAAATCCAGAAGGTTGGGATATGACCCTGAAACCATGAAACTCGCTTATCTAACATCTTTACTCTTGCCTACTCCAATATTACTCGTGATCACAGCCTCAACCTGCTGTCAACATTTGTCAATGCTTACACAAGGAAGGACATTTTTTTCACAGAGAATTGT
This sequence comes from Lithobius niger, assembly GCA_023313725.1. NCBI lineage: Eukaryota > Metazoa > Arthropoda > Chilopoda > Lithobiomorpha > Lithobiidae > Lithobius > Lithobius niger. Next base: position 3,029 of record JAHWFP010054542.1, on the reverse strand, counting down.
CAGTCAGTGGAATGGACTGCCGCAACACATTGTCAGTACCTCCAGTGTTGATAAGTGGAAGTCTTCTTTTGACAACATGTCTCCATTTTAACTTTTTCATGGGGACTAAAGGCTAATCTGCCTTTGCCTGCACCCTTTATTTAATTTAATTTAATTTATTCCATAACAAGAGATGAAACGTATGGTAATATTAACATGGGCGCTCAGTCAAGCTCTACGAGGTACTTATTTGTCTTAAATCATTTTAATTTAATTTAATTTAATTTAATTTAATTTAATTTATTTAATTTAATTTAATTTAATTTAATTTAATTTAATTTAATTTAATTTAATTTAATTTAATTTAATTTTGTTAGCCTGAGTAATTAATGTTAACCATACGCTGGTATCAATCTTAGAGATACTCATTGTTGGGAGTACGGTTTGATGTTTCCGATTGTTGACGGATGATATGGTTTTATGGCGTGTATACAAGAAGGTTGGAAGGGAGATTCTCTTACAAGGAGTAGTGCCCAATAAAATACAGTATTATGCTACTACAGCTTCTGTCTTTTGTCATCTAAAACTACACTTCGTTAAATTTAATTTAATTTATTTATTTGTATTTATTTAATCAATATTTTGTTCAACACTTTTCATATTTGCAGTCATTTGTTTACCCACATTGGCGTCTGCCACAAACGGATATTGCTTTAGGAAAACTCGATCGAGCATTTAGAATGACACCGCAGGTGTCAACTATAAAACTGAACCAGTATGAATTGTTTGAAAATGACGAATGCATCGTTGCTGGATGGGGACTAACACATCATGCAGGTGAAACAACGTTTAGGCCTTCTATTGAAAGAATTTTCAACAAGACGATTTTGACGTAATACGGATAATTCTATTGCGATTGCATGATTGCTCGGAATTGTATATTATCTGTTTAAAAGAATATCGGTTATTATTTTAATGTATCCAGTAGAAATTCGGCATTGACTATCAGAAATTACTGGATGATCTATCATAATCAAAAAAAAAATTCTTATTTTTTGTGTGTTTCTTAGTTGAAATCATTGTAAAAAATAGTTTTTAAGAGGAACAAGAGCATTCGTAAGTCTCTTGCTACAATGACCCTCCAGTCAAATAATAACCGGATAGGTGTGTAGCGTGGTTGCTTCCTTGACATATCCCATCAAAATTATTGGTATAATTAAAAAAGTTTCAGAGATCCGAAAACCAACGCAAAGCAAAAATAAACCTCTAATGATTGAATAACATTTCCCATTGAATAATGTTTCGTTTTACCTTTGTTTACCCTTTTGTACCTTTTCATACCTAGGTGTACCTTTTCATTCCCTGGACGTACTTTTTTGTTTCATTTTGCTTTCTTACCTACCCCTGTTCTACCCTTCTCTATACCCATTTGTATCCTTTTGTACCGTTACATATTCTATCGTGCAGTGTTTACCTTTCCTACCATTTTGTACCATTTCATACCCATTTGTACCGTTTCGTACCCTATGTTCCCTACTGTACCTTCTTGTACCCTTTAGTACCTTTTCGTTACGATTAGCATTTAACTGTACCATTTTGTAATCTAATACATGCTTTTGTATCCTTATAGAACCTTTATTAGCACTGTACCATTTGATAACTTGTACTCTTTCAATCCCTTAATTGCCCACCTTTTTTTTCACTTTATTTACTCGGATAATATCCGAATAAATTAATCTGCTGCCGTTAAAATACCACCCTACACACCGCCATCTGTTAATCTTCCATTTACGTTTTGGTTCACAATTCTGTGCAATGTGCATCCTTTTGTACTCTTCTGTTCCCCTTGTACCCTCATGTACCCTGACTTTATTTACCTGTTATTGAGTCTTTCATTTATATTTTTGATTTGTAATACTATCTCTGACATTAAATCTAACCCTGAGTTATAAGGGTTTTAAAATCCTACACAAAAACTTGTCAGACAGGAAAGATGGAATATTTTTCATCCTGGTGTATGCTCGTCAACATACGTTATTCAACGTCAATAAAAAGAAAAAAATTCGGAGTATAATCACTAGATTCACTAGGAATTCAAGGTCATGGAGCTCAGAACTTTTGAAATACGCATCCTATATTAGTGGTGTAAATTAGACAGTTGTAAACACTATTCTCAAAGCAAAAAAAAAATTGAAATTCGGAGCAGAACTTCTGGATTTACGACTGAATAAAATCAGAGGTATAAATTGCGCTGCAGCACCTCCAGACTTCTAATATTTGTACATTTAATACATAGTGAAAACAAAAAGTAAAAAATTAAAAAGCACTTTAGTTATTAAAAACACATACAGAGTAGCCATCAAGTGCTGGTGAAACAACGAAATCACGACGTTTCGGTCCCAAGGTCGGAACCGTTTTCAGGTGAATGGTTTAAAACATGTCAAACAACTTAAAAATATCAAACAACTTAAAGATAAAAATAAAAATTAATAAAATAACAGCAGAGCAGGGCCATGGAAATAAGACTTACAAGTCATAAGGATGCAAAGTTTCATGCTAAAAACTAAAACCAAATAAAATAAAAGTCAACACAATTCAAAAGAATGTGCCAACAGTCAAACCTAACTCACCCAAGTCTCCTGGTCGAATGAGAGAGAGTTCGTTCGGCTATAGCTTTAAATAGTGGGTCCCTGAATTTTTATTGGTGGAAATGTGTTGATGCCAGCGTCATTGCATAACTTAATGTAGTCTTGTAGGTGATTGGCTGTAGGTATTAAGTGATAAATACAAAGTGTTTCCAAATTTTCGCGTGTTTTGGTGTGTGGAATTTGAAATAAAATTTTTGTTTGCGAAATTTCGGTTTCATGTCCTGTTTTTTGAAAGTGTTGAACCAGTGAGTTTTCTTGTTTCCTTAATTTAAAGTTTGATTTGTGGGAACTAAGTCGTTTACATATTTTCTGTTTACTTTGGCCTACATAGGTGGCTGTGCATCCAGAATTTGTACATGGTATGCTATAAATGGTGTCTTTTGTAAATCTGGCAGAAATATT
>JAHWFP010054541.1:0-13512 GCA_023313725.1 Lithobius niger | reverse complement strand
TGATTGCTTACGTGGTGTTTGGTTTTGTGTGTTTTGTCTAAGTTTTGAGTGTGTGGTTTGGAATGGATTTAAGTCCTTCGGAGTTATGCTTTATAGGTAGACCCATGCGATTGCACAATTCTCCTAGTACACATCCAGCACATAGTTGTTCCGGTTTTGTGTTTACAGATTTAAAAAAACCTTGCAATACGAATTCATTCTCAATTGTAGTCTTCGGGTTGAGATTGGTAGCATGGTTTCCACTTTTCAATGATATGCCGACCAAGGGCTCGAAAGACAGTATTGCAAAAAATATTCCGAATGGTCACTGGTCGGCGTGAAGTGGTTTTTTGTTGAAATGACCTTGACAAATATGGATGCACTATCAATGTGCACTTGTAAATTTAGTAAATATAGTATAGAAATATGCAATAGCTTTTGAAAGCACAAAAACACAATTCTGCTCGGCAGCTCCGTGCGTATACTGCCAGTTTCACCATGGCCTCTTTATAAAATAAATAAACTAATGTATGGTGTGTTTTCTTTTCCTTCAATCGTCGGTATCGCAGTGAATTTCTAACATGTGATATCCAGTGAGTACCACATTTTCATTAGCTATAGTCAATATTTGCCCCATTTGAATTTCAACGCAATTTGAAGGCAATGCTTCATAGCTCACTACGCTGGCTGTTTCTCTGTCTTTTTAAGTATGGAAACAGGTGCTCTTCCAGTTCGAGCCAAAGAATTTTGAAATCCGTTATTAATCCTAGATGCAACAAGTATAGTTTTCACTATTCGACCTGGTTGAGTTATGACGTAGTGTTGTAGGCTAGTGTTGTAGGCTAGCCATTTGATGTTATCCCTACTTTCAAGAATGCTACGAAAAGAGTAGAGCCGCCGATGGGGTTGACTTCTGAGCTTCTTGATTTCTTTATCAACTTGACGATCCACATATTTTTTTGTGGAGGTGTCGAGAGTCGTTTGTCGGTTTGTTTAAATCGGTTAACTTGTAACATTAATCCTTAGATTCTCGTACCAGATTAAATTCAGTCCTACGTCCGTTTTTTCAGGTTTCCCTTAGTGGCGGCATCAGAATCGCTCCCCGGAGTTCCTAAATTTTCAATTTTGTGATTTTTTTGCAATGAATGGCAGGTTAGGTCCAGCTCAAGTCGAAAAATTTTCCACAACGAAGGCGGTTGAAGAATGGGATGACTTGTGACGTTTAATATATCAACTTTCATGACTTATCAATTTGAGAATAACTTGGAAAAAAATTGTCTCCTCGTGTCAAGCCTTGTGGAATGAATAAACAATATTGACAGCACTGTGTTTTGGGGAATTCTTGAACTCTCAAATGATTGGTTACAGGTCTTCCAACGAATACCTCTTGACTTCTACTGGTGCTCTCAAACCAAACGAATCGAAGAAATATCAAGACTGGCCTTCACTGTAATATGCTACCCAGTTGGTCCTAGGTCCGCTAGAATGTTGTAAGTTAATTATTATAAACTCTCCTCCTATCCAACATCATTGTGGAAGCAGGTATTCAGTAAAAGTACCTGAGAAATCAGTAATCCCGCGTTTCTTGGCGTATCTGGTCAAATCCACATTTGTCATAAGTTCCTTTAAAGATACACTAGCTTCAGAAAGAACCCTCTTCCACAAGCTTTCCTGTTGGTAATTTTTTTTTATGTTGACGTCTTTTTTTTTATTCCCGTTCCTTTTGTGAGTACCAGACTTTCTATCACGGCATTGTGTTCCTTAAACTCTTGTAACAAAGGTAAAATTGCCTCAGGGAGAATGAATAAAGAGAAGGTCCAGCTTGAGCTTGAAAATTGCATTATTGTTAGGATCTGCAGACCTAGCACTGCTGCTGTCGATAACCCAACCCCTGTTGGCGAGTTCAGTCCGTTCTTCAGGTCCATAACTACCAGTTCCTTTTATGGTGCTGGTAATCCCGCGAAGGTTAAGTTGATCCACTGTTTTGTCACCTATTTGATACTGTAAGAAAAGGAAAGCCACGGCATTATTGACCACAGTTATGTTATCTATTGCTGCATAAGCAGTAGGACGAGAAATCCTTTAACGTGAAGTTAACTGGTGAGGATGTGAAAAGGTCCTGATTTTGCACCGTGATTCTTATTTTGGAACTAACCTAGTTCAAGTTCGTTGCGAATATCGGCAAATATTCGTGAAAATTGTATTCGACTACCGATTCGTCCGTGACTGAAGATTCCATCACATTTAGGTATGTTTCGTTCATTTCAATTCTGAACGAGGATTAGTCTCTCCACGAACTCGAAGTTAGCGAGATTCAAGGATTGACACCTTCTTGTCTCTTCATATTCATTACCCTAACTGCTATACCAATCGTTCACTCAACTGGAGTCGATCTACGCTTCATGCAGTTTATTAGATTCCCAGAGCATTACAAACATGATGTACTTATTATTAGGACACAACCTAATTAGGGTTGTTGCTCACAATTCGTTCAGTAAATTCCTTAGAATGTCTGCAGGTGACATGCAATATAAAGGGTTTCTTTTACGTTGAAAAGTTTTACTATTTGTGGAAATCGTTTGCTTTGTTCACTACATACATGCACTTCCTGGCTTCTTAAACACGAATGTACCACAGCCTTTTAAACTCTACTGGAGTACTTTATGCTTGCATCCAACCAGTTGAAATCTACTGATTTTGAGATCTATATGTTGTGTCGCTGATAATACTGTAAGTATGTTGTGAAATAATTTGTTGTTTTAAGCTTCTTTTCTAGGAACCAAGATTCTTTTCGTTTGCTTTCCCAGAACGTTAAGGTGTCATCGAAATTTCGCCCTAAAAATAACAAATTTTCGCATATTTGAGGATAATAAATCAAGTTTCAGTGATTAAGACAGGCTTATTCGATGCATAATTGACCTATCTTTCATTTATTAGTACTCTCACCTTCGTGAATGCCTCAGATCCGGAGACGTATAAATGCATATGTGCAAATTGTGATGCCGATGCCGATGATGCCGATGATGCCGATGATGAATTCGCTCCGTCGATGCCTATTGTTGTGGATTTGTTTGCTATTCTCAGTTCACTCATTAAATGTTCATTCCGTATTCTATTTCTGTATGTTTGTCGGATGTTGTGAAAGAGGGTTTCAGGAAGAATAGTTTGTTTCTTAACCATACTGCAGTGGTTTTATTCTTTATAAATGAACGATATCTTAAGAATTAAATCTTAATATTATTGTGGTACAGCTACATTTGCGTGAATGAGTGAGTAATGGAGTAATGGTAATTTGGTGCTTAATTTTGATTGCAGTTCATCACAGTTTTCAAATCCAATTATTGATTGGATGTTAGCACCACCATCGGATGGTTAAATGAAAATCTCCGTTTATAACATATTAATTCGTCGAAGAAAAATTCACTATTTTAAAATTTATTAGGCATATCTCTTGTATCTTACCTCGTACCTACTTTAGTACCTGAACGATGATATTTTTAGCTGGCCAAATAGTTAATTTTTTTATCCTTTTCAGTGTTTTAACAGTGTTTGCAAATGCGTAAGTATCACCTACCTCAGCAAGGAGGGCCTTCTGTGACGGGGGTTCGAGTACTGTATGATCAAGTGTTCCGCCAATAACAAGAAAATCATCGTAGCCTTCATCTTCGTAGCCACTAAAAGAAAACAAATACATACCAAACAACGTCCCAAGAGTGAAATGATATTGATAGCTGCAAAGCTGGCAGAGAATTATTGCTTCATCTCTTTAAATTTGTTACAGCTATTTTTGTTTAAAAAATATTACGCCAAAAATTCGTACAACTTCCAGTATGACCAAAAAAATGTGTGGCAGCTAAAAAAATGTTACATTACTCAGTTGTTCTTAACCATCAGTACAACCGTCCTGGCAAATGTTACGTGAGAACCAACAGTTTAACAACATTCAGAATGAATATAATTGGCTAAATGAGCAAAGTCCAATACATGTCTTAATTTGGATTCATTTGTTGGTGTTTGGCCAGTTACATAATTATAAGCGCATGTCAGGTTGCAAAAACATAACGTTATAATAATTTTTTTTCCAATTTTATGATTTTTTGGGTGAAGACATACCTTCATAATAATTATCTATGGGCGGTTAACCACTGTAAATCGTTATTTTGTGGGTGATACAAAGAGTAAAATAAAGGTGCCACCTGACTGGCAAAGCAACACAATGACATAAAATCATGAATTTTTTATATTTTAGTCAAATATTGGCCTTATTTACCTAAAATAAATGATACAACAAATCAAACAACAAACGTTATGATAAAGGCTTACAGGTCGTGAGACCAGTGAATACTAACAAAAAATTTAGATGAAACCATGATTAAAACGAGCTTAAGCACAAACACAGGCTACAATACCCACCATTAACCAATAGGAAACCAGTAACCGGCAGCTACCGGCCTATCAAACCACCTTATAACGGGTTAAACCCGCACTGGATATTTTATTAGGTTAAACTCTTCAGCTTCTTCCTTCCATGTTGTTTTTACGATCGAATCGTCTGATTTCTTGGCCTCTGCCACATACCGAAAGTATGACAGAACTACGTTTGGTTTTCCTAAACAAATTTCCAAACATATATTACATACCTGCTAGTTATGCGACGCCTCTATTTGGCTTCCTAGTGATGTGCATTTAATCTTTGTTACCACAGTGACACAGCAATCAGCCATCATTTGCTTTCCCCCCAACAGCGTTAGGCCTAATCAATGCTAATCTTCAAAGCGTGGCACAGTGGTAGTTGCAACCGTAACATGTAAATATTATGCAGTATTTTAAATGAACCATACATAGTTTGAAATAAATTAATAATAACTGACATAAAACTAGTATTGCTACGGTTCACATTCTATTTTATATCTATTTTTCATTAAAAATTACTTTCATTGACGTGCCGTGACCGGTAATGTTCTTTCGTCTAGCAACCATTGTAAGCTTTCATGGTGGGTCATGTTGTTTTTAGCAAGGATTTTTAAGGAAACAAAACTACTTGGGCAACAGTAAATTCTCGTTTCAAATGCAACTCGACAGTAGTTTAATATCAATAAAATGTTTTCAACACCTCTTTCCATTCCCTAGCTGATTATCGTTAATATAATAGCTAAAGTGGTACGCTATTAGTAGACAGCAAATGCGATATCGGCCCGGATCCATATCCCCCGTAGCAAGAAAACCCAGTCTCCTACGTCCTCCCAACTTCCCCTTGCTGCCTCTCCTTGCTATTCATGCCGACATGTCTTTTGCTACCTGTTCCTGAACAATGAACATCTGCTTCTTGGGAGTACTGCATACAACTTTTCTTAAAATTTCGTACCTACGAGTTTGTGACGTCACAGTTTACTGGAGCAGCTGAAAGTGGCATCAAATTTACTGAAGTGACCGGAAGTGACAATTAAGAGTGACGTCGAGGTTTATCGCAGTGATTTCACAGTTTACTCGAGTATCTGGAATTTTGACGAGGGTATATTCAGAGCTAGGCTGAACTTTAATACGCCTATATACTTAACCCTAGAAAGAATTACGAATTGCCTCTAGTATCATTGCACATGAGTTACGGCATATCCAATGTGCTTGAGGCCAACAATGAAAATTGATAACAGTTTGAATTGGATTAAAGTGGAAGTCATTCCCGGGCTTTACGAAATTTCATATTTAAATAATTTTATTCAGGCTGCCTTAGAGAAAAACGGCCATACGAAATATTGCTATTTTTATAGAACTGAATCATACTATTTTAAAAACAAACTTGCTTTTTTATAATCCAGCGTGTGATGTTTCGTTTTCGGAAAAGGAGAGTTTAGGTTCGATCTTTGGTTTCATACAGGGTGTTTACACTAAATCTCAACAAGAACAAAAAACAGTTAATATCATGGGAAGAAATAATATATTCATTCATAATAATACAATTTCGCCGTCCTGTGTGAATCCTTACACTCAGCTGTGCATATTAACACTGGCGATAGCCAGTGTTAGTAAGAGTCGACCTAGGATCTCTGTGTTAAACTTTCAACTTTGTGAGCTTATAACTCCGTCAAAATTAAAAATTTTTAAACCAAATTTGGAATCTAGCCTTGACTAGTCAAGGCCTGTCTACAGTCCAAAAATTATGAAATTCAGTCCAGCCAAACCCGAGATACAGAGAGGGGCCAAATATACAACTTCTTGTTCTTGGTCTTGTTCTGGGGATGTACCTTTCCTCTGTCCTCTCTACAGTTCAAACTATTTGTCCTGTAAAGCTGTTCCTTAGCTCAGTTTACAGGTATTGCTCCGTAGATGTGCCCTTTCCATAAGGCCTTTTCTAATTGGTCAAGTGGTTCAGGGGCTACGGAGCTCTAAACGACCAGATTGATTGTTTTACATTGTTTTAAACATTTTTATTATGCAACAATGCCATTTAGCAAACGCCAGCTGCAAGACATAGACTGAAGATTAAAAGATTTGTTTCCATTGTTAACACTAGCCATAGCGAGGTTAGTAAGGGCCATAGCTATTTACCGAGCTTAAAGGGGGGGGGGGAGATGAGGCTTAATGGTGCGTCGACAGCTTGGTCATTAGCGCCAACCTCAGTCACAGTGCAGTGGTCCGGGTTGCCACTGCACCACACATTACAGAGATATTATTCAAACCCCTAATCTAAATCTTGTCATACATCTGTACCTCCTGCAAAAATTGAAAAACACCGGACAGGAGGACAGACTTATCGCCCAATTGACGCACAATGTCATGCGGAAGATGGAAACGACGACGAAAACCATCAAGATGGCAACAATCAACAAGGAAGTGCCGGACCGTAAGTGGCCGCCGACACCAATAACATTCAGGAGGGTCAACCCCCCGCAAAAGGAAACAGTGAGTAAGTCGAGTGTGACCAATGCGCAAACGGGCCAACACCACCTCCTCACGGCGACTGCGGCGACACGCCGAGTGCCATTCCTCTACAGTGCCTTTAATAGCTCGTAATTTATTGCCGTCCTGTCCATCCCACGAGGCTTGCCAAAAGGCGTTTAATTATAAAGGTGCCACTCATACCCCACCCCTCATCCACCACCACTTCTATTTAATAAAATTCTAAAAGTAACACGGATTAGTAAACAAAAACGTATTGTTAAAAGTTAAAAGTAAGGATCCAAAACTCAAAACCTGTAAGGAACACGGACAAGCTTTGACTGTAAGGGTCTAGGTATTAAATTTGGGCAGTAAGACGCTGCTAAGCATTAGACCCTTACTACCCGATTTTCGACGAACAGCTGTCCGAAATCGTTGTATAAAGACCCATGAGATGATCCAATGATAGTGGGGGCGTGGGTTTTCTACTTTGCTTTAGGTTGACATTTTTTTTTCGGTTTGATAAGACGGCAGCGATTCCAAGCAAGACAACCTGCTACAAGCGTAAGCTTGTACACCCCGTGTCTGAGTTACTAAGTCATTAATAAATAGACATAAATCGCTGGAAATAATATTAAGGAAAATTGGAAATTATCCAACAGCGAAAATAGTACACTAAAAATAACGTAGTTCAGTAAGCCACCTTTATGCACTTACGTATCATCGGAGTGCAACGAAGAGATTAAGGCACTATGCAAGTGATCTGGGGCGAACTGGGTGGTGGTTCGAATCCAGGTCATGCCACTCCGATTTAACATAGGTATATAAATGTGGCTTACTAAACTACTTTATTTCTAGTGTATGATTTTCGCTGTTGGCTAATTTCCAATTTTCCTTACTAAGTCATTAACATCATCACCGGGTAGTAAGGGTCTAATGCTTTGCAGCGTCTTATTGGCCAAATTTGACACCTAGACCCTTACAGTCAAAGCATGTCCGTGTTCCTTACAGGTTTTGACTTTTAGACCCTTACTTTTAACTTTTAACGATACGTTTTTGTTTATTAATACAGTTTTTATCCGGGAGTACCGGTGGGCTGAAAGATGAGAATAGCATCTCAAAATTTAGCGTAAATCTTTTCATCACTACCGATAAAAGCAGAAATATTTTCATTTGTATAATTTCACAAGATGATGAAGTATTGAAAGTATTGAATCACGCGGTCCTGATGGCCTTTCAGCATTCCTACTTAAACAAATAGCAGCCGAAATAAGTTATCCCTTAGCTAAAATCTTTACCTTATCCTTTGATCAAGGACTACTTCCCGAACAGTGGAAAACGGCTATTGTTATACCAGTCTTTAAGAAAGGTTCAACATCAAACCCAGAAAACTACAGACCTATCGCACTTACATGCGTGGTGTGTAAGATTATGGAAGCTATTATTAGAGATACTTTAATGCCTTACTTAACAGAGACATCTATTATAAAACCAGACCAATTTGGGTTTCTACCAGGCCGATCAGCTACACACCAGCTCCTAAGTATGCTTGATCGATGGACTGATGCACTGGATATAGGTGCTAAGAGTGATGTAATATATTTCGATTTCAAGAAAGCTTTTGAATCCGTTGTGCACCGCAAGCTTTTCGCTAAACTGTACGGATGTGGCATTGCTGGTCCTCTTTTAAATTGATTGTCCGCCTTTCTAAGTAATCGATCTCAGCAGGTTAAAATCGAACATACAGTATCAAAAGGGGTATATGTGCCGAGCGGAGTCCCACAGGGCTCGGTTCTGGGCCCTTTACTTTTCCTAATCTATGTGAATGATCTCTGTGTGACCACTTCGTCACCGTATGGTGCAAAATTCGCAGATGACTTTAAAATCGGAACGGAGATTTTCTCACCTGGTCCCTCGTCCCCACTTCAGGAGGAAGATTCTAATGTTACCTGCTGGTCTGCAATATGGCAGTTGCCACTTTCTGTCTCAAAATGCCAATCAATTAGATACGGAAGTGGGAACTCTGATTTTAATTACCTTTTAAATGGTGGTGCACTTCCCTTCGTCGATGAAATTCGAGATCTGGGTATATGGTTTACCCGAGACCTTAAGTCTTCCCTGCACTGTTCCAAGGTTTCAACTGCGGCCTTTCGACGGCTTGCTATGATCAATAGGTGTTTCACCTCAGGAAATTTCCACACTAAGACTTGGGCATACAAGGTCTTTGTCCGCCCGCTCCTGGAATACGCTACGCCTGTTTGGTCGCCGTACCTCTCCAGAGACATCGATTTGATTGAGTCTGTGCAGAGAAGGTTTACTAAGAGCCTTCCTGGGCTACGCAAGGTAAATCACATCGAACGCCTGACTCGAGAGGGACTAGAGCTCCTTGAACTTAGACGCTTACGCTACGATTTAATTCTAACATATAAGATCTTGCGAAATCTGACCACAGTTGATCTTCCTTTTTTCGATTTGGCCCCTTGTTTACATTTTACGCGTGGACATCCCTGGAAGTTGGCAGTAGGTAGTGCGCGACGTGACTGCAGACAAAATTTTTTTTCAGTTCGCATTGTTCCAATCTGGAATGCACTGCGTGCTAGTACGGTATGTAATGACTCTGAAGCGGGCTTCAGGCGCGAATTGCTAACTGAGAACCTTGATCGTTTCCTAAAAAGACCAATGTAACTTCTCGCTACTTAATGATTGGTATGGTTTAACCGGCTCGCAACCCTTCTGTGCTGACCGCTTTGGTGGTGGTGAATTTTTATTATTCTTTTTTATACATCAGGATTGACAATTGGCTTCGCCAAGCTTTGCGATGCATTATTTTATTATAATATGTTAAGAAAAATTGACAATGATACCTATCGGCATTTCCCTTCACTTGTCCCTCACGTTTGGCGATGCCATCGGGGACCATTGAGTCCTTGGTAGGTCTAACCTTGGTGGTAAGGCATTCGTGACCCCAAACCTAATTCCATCAACCCTTCCTTTAAAGCCGAGCCATTGTCTTCATTTAAACTTTTTAACTTTTGTAATTCATAATTCTTAGTTTTATGTTGAATAGCAGTTAGCAAATCTCAGGTCCTTGCCATGCCGATTGCATCTGCAACATATTTTATATTTTATTTTTTATTTTTATTAATAAGTGTTTTTAAGATTGTACATTTGACTAAGGATGTTTTAACCTGCATTTTTATTTCTTTTTCCATCTTTTTATTGTTCCTTTTATTCATGTGAGCTGCTTCTTTAATTTCGGACTGGGTATAAGAGGAGGATGCGCTCCCTTCTCAGTCCCATACAGTTTCTTTGCTGTATAAATGATTTATTTATTATTATTATTATTATTACTGAAGTGGTGCATAACCTAGTCAAGAATTTCAACATACAGGGCTTCGAATACAATCAAATAGATGCAGTACACAGGATACCAAACAGAAACAAAGACAAACCTAGTGTTCTGATTATACAGTTCAAACACAGAGACAGTAGAAATGTGTGGTTGGAACAAAGAAAACGCATTGTTACCAATGACAATATGTACAGAAACGGAAATAGAAAACGAATATACCTAAACGAAAACATGACCCCACATAGTAAAAACCTCTTCTGGAAAACAAAAAACTTTGCAAAAGAAAATAATTACAAATACGTATGGTTTAGGAATGGAAAGATCATGATGAGAAAAACACAGCAGGATGAAGAAGTAATAACTGTACGAGAAGAAGATGACTTGACAAATTTACAAACAACACAGGAAGTTCATCAATCAAGTATTTGAAAACTGGAATGAAATTTCAGAAGAGATAAAGAAAGATGTTGGTAATTGTGAAAATGTAAAAATGCTTCATGTTAACATAAGAAGTTTAAGGAAAAATTGGAATATAATCCATCGAAAACTAATGGATGCTGGTATAAAGTGGGAAATACTAATTTTCACAGAGATAAATATTAAAAAAGAAGAAATAGAATTATACAACTTAAATGGATATGTGAAAAAAACCATCACAAGAGAAAATACAAGAAGGGGAGGAGGAGTAATGATTTTCATTAAGGAAGAATTTGAAATAAACAGTATTGATATAAGTTACGATGATAACAATATACTTGAATTGGAACTAAAAAAAACTAATAAAGATGCAATAAGAATATTGGCTGTTTATAAGAAACCAAGCTCAAATAAAAAAGATTTCATAAGAAAACTAAAGCACTGTATGACAAATAATAAATCAAATGCTATATATAATATTTTAATAGGAGATATCAATATAGATATATTAAAAAACCCAGAAAATGTTGAAGACAAGCATGAACAAAATTTAGTAGATAACTATGAGAATACATTAGCAAAATTAGGATATGAAAAAAAAATAGATTCCCCAACTAGAGAAGAAATTATCACAAAAAAAGGACAGAATTATGTGCAAAGGTCTTGTATCGATCACATTTACATCAAAACTGATAAAGGAGAAACCAGAGGAGGAACATTAACAGAAAAAATTGCAGATCATTACTTTACTATGTGTTGGATCTGGAATCCTTGGAAAGGCAATAACAAATTAAAGGCAATAAGGAAATTTGAAGAAGGTGATACAATTACTTATAAACATAATAACATTATAAAAGAAATGAATGAAATTAACTGGAGTATACTTACAACTATTAAATGTCCAGAAAAAATATTTGAGGAAATTATTAGCAAAATAGATAATATATACAAAAAAAACATCATTAAAAAAAAAGACCCAAAGAAAATAAATTATAGAAAGAGAAAAGAATGGATTACAAATGAAATTATAGAAAAAATAGAACATAAAAATACATTATGGAATAAAATAAGGAAAGCACATGATGTAGATGAAGAGATGATAAATAAATATAAACAAGAGAAAAAGGAAATTAATAAAATGATTAAAGAATGCAAACAAATATATTATGGAGAGAAATTAGAAACCTTACAACAAGATAAAAAGAAAACGATCTGGGATGTAATACATGAAGTAACTGGAAAACAAAAGAGGGATAATATTGATGAATGTATAATGAAAACATTTAAAGAGGAAGACGTCATGGAAATAGTAAATGATTTTAATAATAATTTTGCTAAACAAGTGCCAGATCTGAAGGAAAGTTTTAAAATGGAACATGAAGAGTACAAAAAAGGAAGATTAAGCAAAAAAATTAGAAATAAAAAAGATAAAACACAGAAAAACATACAAAAAACAATGTACATTGAATATACAAACGAAACAGAAATAGTGACAATAATAAATGAATTAAAAAATACAAAAGCAACAGGAATTGACAATATTCAAACAGAACATATAAAACAAACTAAAGATAATACAGCAAAAGCGTTGAATGTATTAATAAATAAAATGATTGAAAAAGAAATCTGGCCCGAGATGTTAAAAATACAAGTTATACGACCGGTGTACAAAAAAGGACCCAAAACAGATAAAAATAATTACAGACCCATTGCATTACTTTCAATTATTGACAAAATAATTGAAAAATTCTTTGCTGTTAAGATAAGAAATTTTTTAGAAAAAGTACAAATCTTATCAAAATTCCAATATGGATACACAAAAAAGAAAAGCACAACTGACTTGCTGGTAGATTTGAATGAAATTGTTACAAATGCACTGAATGACGGGAAATACGTGGGAATCATTTTAATAGATCTGCAAAAAGCATTCGACACGTTTGATCAAAAAATTCTGTTAAAAAAATGTGAAAAAATTGGACTGAGGGGTAAAATTTATAACATAATAAAGAGCTACTTAGAAAATAGGAAAACTACTGTTCAGGTAAGAGGAAAATATAGTAATCGAATTACAACTAATTTCGGAGTGCCACAAGGTTCTGTAATGGGACCACTTCTATATTTAATTTACACAAATGATATTCTAGACAACATAGATAAAACGCAAATTTTACTTTACGCAGATGACACAATAATGATTTCTATAAATTATAATTATGAAGAAATGATTAAAAATTTACAAAATGATTTTAATAAATTAAATGATTGGTTTATTGTGAACGAACTATACATAAGTAAAGAAAAAACAATACAAATGGATATCAGAGTACCAAAAATGAATAAGTTTAAAGAAAAATGGATCATAAAACATTATGGTAATTGTATAAACCTGGAAGCAAATAATAAAAACATTAAATGCAAAAAGGAATGCACAGTGCTAGAAAAAAGAAACACAGCAAGATAGTTAGGCATGGAAATAGATTCAAACTGGAACTTCAAAAGCCATATCTTGAACGTAATAACAAAACTAAGACAAATACTTCCAAAGATCTACCAATTAAAGAAGATATTAAACACAAAAAACAAAAAAATACTTTATGATGCATGGATAGAGAGCATACTTAGATATGGAATTGAAATATATGGATTTGCAGCAGACTACCTGATTGAAAGACTTCAAAAAACACAAAATAAAATAGTCAAAATACTCGTTGGCGAAAATAAAAACACAAAAACTAAAGATATCTTTAAAGAAAATAAAATTTTTAAGATAATAGAACTACGAGATTATATAATAGTAACAAAAAACTATTACACACATTCATTTAAAAACAGCAGAATAAGCAATATCGAAAGAGCAAGAAACATGAATCCATCTTACATTTTACCAA